>PGFW01017721.1:14364-25556 GCA_003123925.1 Haematobia irritans | reverse complement strand
AATTGACAAAATTTTCGTATAGAAATAAAATTTATAAAAATTTCTTCTATAGAAATAAAAATGTTCACACAATTTTCTACATAAATTAAAATTTTGACAAAATTTTCTATAGGGAAATAGAGATATTGACAAAATCTTTCTATAGAAAATTGCAAAATTTTGACCAATTTATAGAAATAGAATGTTAACCAAATTTTCTATATAGAAATAAAATTTTGCCAAAATATTCTATAGAGAAAATAATTATAGGACAAAATTTTCTATAGCAATAAAAGTTTGACAAAATTTTCTATAAAAATAAAATTTTGACAAAATTTTCTATAAAAATAAAATTTTGATAAAATTTTCTATAAAAATAACAATCTTGACAAAAATTTTCTATAAAAAATAAAATTTTGACAAAATTTTCATAGTAACAATAAAATTTTGACAAAAACTTTTCCTATAAAAATAAGCATTTTGACCAAAAATTTTCTATAAAAATAAAATGTTGACAAAAATTTGCTATAAAAATAACATTTGACAAAAGTTGCTATAAAAATAACCATTTTGGACAAAATTTTCTAATAAAAATAACATTTTGACAAAATTTTCTATAAAATAAAATTTTTCACAAAATTTCATAATAAATAAAATTTGACAAACTTTTCTATAAAAAATAAAATTTTGACAAAAATTTTCTATAAAAATAACAATTTACGCACAAAATTTTCTATAAAAATAAAATTTGACAAAATTTTCCTATAGAAAAAAAATTTTGAAAAAATTGTCATAGAAATAAAATTTTTGACAAAATTTTCTATAGAAATAAAATTTTAATAAAATTCTATAGAAATTAAAATTTTCACACAAATTTTCTACATATAATAAATTTTGACAAAATTTTCATATAGAAATTAGGAATCCTTGACAAAATATTTCTATATAGAAATTAAAATTTTGACAAAACTTTTCTATAGAAATTAGAATGTTAACCAAATTTTCTATAGAAAATAAAATTTTGCCAAAAATATTCTATAGAGAATAAAAATTTAGCTACGCCAAAATTTTCTATAGCAATAAAAAGTTTGACAAAATTTTCTATTAAAATAAAATTTTGACAAAAATTTTCTATAAAAATAAAATTTTGAATAAAATTTTCTATAAAAATAAAAATTTTGACAAAATTTTCTATAAAAATAAAATTTGACAAAAACTTTTCTATAAAAATTAAAATTTTTGACAAAATTTTCATATAAAAAAACATTTTGGACAAATTTTCTATAAAAATAAAAATGTATACTTGCTTAATACTTTATGACAAGATGCATATATCATATTGAACAAAATATATATCTATAATAAACATTTGACAAATTATATCTATAAATAAAATTTGACAAATTTTTCTATAAATAAATTCTCTGACAAAAATTTTATCTATAAATAAAATTTACCAAATTTTCTATAAAAATAAACCATTTTGGACAAAATTTCTATATAAAAAATAAAATTATAGACAAAATTTTCTATAAAATAAAATTTTTGTCAAAATGTTTGCTATAAAGAACATAAAAATTTATGCCAAAATATTCTATGAGAAGAAATTCAAAATTTTTCGACAATATTTTCTATAGCCAATAAAGAGTTGATACAAAATTTTACTATAAAAATAAAAATTTTTGTCAAAAATGTTCTATTAGAAATAAAATTGTCTCCAACAATATTCTAACTAGAAGAATAAATATTTTGACAATATTTTCTATTAGCCAATAAAAGTTTGACAAATTTTCTATAAAATAAAATTTTACAAAATTTTCTATAAAAATAAAATTTTGACAAAATTTTCTATAAAAATAGAAGAATTTGCACAAAAATATTTTCAATATTTAAAAATAAAATTTTGACAAAATTTTCTATAAAATAAAATTTTGACAAAATTTTTATAAAAATAATTTGACAAAATTTTCATAAAAATGACAACTATATGACAATGTTGACAAAATTTCGCTATAAAAATAAGATTTTGACAAAATTCTAAAAATAAATTTTACAAAATTTTCTTATAAAAATAAACATTTTGACAAAATTTTCATAAAAAATTAGACATTAATTTGATCTTATAAAATTATAAAATTTCTATAAATAAATTTGAACTAAATTTTCTATAAAATAAAATTATGACAAAATTTTCTATAAAAATAAAATTTTGTCAAAATGTTCTATAGAAATAAAATTTTGCCAAAATATTCTATAGAGAAATAAAATTTTGACAATATTTTCTATAGCAATAAAAGTTTAACAAAATTTCTATAAAAATAAAATTTTGACAAAATTTTCTATAAAAATAAAATTTTGATAAAATTTTCTATAAAAATACAATTTTGATAAAATTTTCTATAAAAATAAAATTTTGACAAAATTTTCTATAAAAATAAAATTTTGACAAATTTTTCTATAAAAATAAAATGTTGACAAAATTTTCTATAAAAATAAACTTTTGACGAAATTTTCTATAAAAATAAAATTTTGACAAAATTTTCTATAAAATAAAATTTTGACAAAATTTTCTATAAATAAAATGTTGACAAAATTTTCTATAAAAATAAAATTTTGACAAAATTTTCTATAGCAATAAAAGTTTGACAAAATTTTCTATAAAAATAAAATTTTGTCAAAATTTTCTATAGAAATAAAATTTTGCCAATATTTTTTATAGAATTGAAATGTTGACAAAAATTTTTATATAGAATTGAAATTTTGCAAAACTTTCTATAGCAATAACATTTTTACAAAGTTTAATGGGATATTTATAAACGCAAAAAATTGTCGCTAATAGGAGAGATAATAATATATAATATTGCAAATACTGAAATAAACTTCTAAAATAAAATAATAAACCATTTCTTTCGAAGGAAGAAACAACATTTATTAATTTTTTAAATAAATGAAATTTTGGAAATTGGTGTCCTAAATTTAATACAAAATTTTTTTTCAGTATAAATAAAGATATACAAGAAATAATTTGTTGCCTCAATAACTAAATTGATTGAGGAAAATTGTTTCCTTTATTGTCCAATTATTTTCAAAATTTTTTTTTTTAATTCTATTTTTTTTTCTTTAAAACTTGTGTTATATTTCGGGTCCTAATTTTTTTAACTTTCATATTAGTTCAGTACCTTCCGTCCCTTAAGGATCTTGCAAAAATTGGGCTTCTTTAAAATTATGACATTTTTTAGGTGGCCTATCTCCCTCAAATTTACCTTCACAGATATACGTCTATAGCCGGAGGACGCAAATTTCCGATATGCTTGTCTTAAATTCTATGAAAAAATTTTGAAGCAAAGATTATAAACTTTCTGTTTATTAACTTTTCATTAATTGAGAAAAATTTGTCCCTACTGTTGTGTAAATTGCATGTCCTAAAATTTAGGTTGCATAATCTTTAATATTAGATCAATTTGTTTTAGTGTACGGAAACTAACAAGTACATTACGATACTAAAGGTGGATTCTTTTGAGGTTAGGATTTTCATGCATTAGTATTTGACAGATCACGTGGGATTTCAGACATGGTGTCAAAGAGAAAGATGCTCAGTATGCTTTGACATTTCATCATGAATAGCCGAACGATCTGCACAACGTCGAATTTTCAGTGAATGGCCTAGAAAAGTTGGCAGAAAATCCGCTTTTTATCGAGCAAATTTTGTTCAGCGATGAGGCTCATTTCTGGTTGAATGGCTACGTAAATAAGCAAAATTGCCGCATTTGGAGTGAAGAGACAGCACGAAGCCGTTCAAGAACTGCCCATGCATCCCGAAAAATGCACTGTTTGGTGTGGTTTGTACGCTGGTGGAATCATTGGGACGTATTTTTTCAAAGATGCTGTTGGACGCAACGTTACGGTGAATGGCGATCGCTATCGTTCGATGCTAACAAACTTTTTTGTTGCCAAAAAATGGAAGAACTGAACTTGTTACATGTGGTTTCACAGACGATGCGCTACATGCCACAGCAGCTCGCGATTCTATGGCCATTTTGGGGAAAATTCGGAGAACAATTTCATCTCAAGAAATGGACCGGTAAGTTGGCCACCAAGATCATGCGATTTGACGCCTTTAGACTATTTTTTGTGGGGCTACGTCAAGTCTAAAGTCTACAAGAAAAAGCCAGCAACTATTCCAGCTTTGGAAGACAACATTTCCGAAGAAAATCGGGCTATTCCGGCCGAAAATGCTCGAAAAAGTTGCCCAAAAATTGCACTTTCCGAATGGACCACCTAAGACGCAGCCGTGGTCAACATTTAAATGAAATTATCTTCAAAAAGTAAATGTCATGGACCAATCTAACGTTTCAAAAAAACGATGAGAATTTTGCAAATTTTATGCGTTTTTTTTAAAAAAAAGTTATCAAGCTCTTAACAAATCACCCTTTTACCAAACTATATATATATATATATACACACACATATGTGTATGTAAAGACACAATGAGCCTTACATATGTTAATATGTCTATATATTTATGTATCTCACACCACACAAAATTGAGATTTTCAAGAGAAGAAATTTTATCAAACATGGGCATGGTGGTATGTTTGATAAAATTTCTTCACCTCACTCACACTTATTTAAAAGTGTCAAGTAAATACTAAAGTAAATAAGAACATGGATAATGATGCAAAGTAATAAATTTAGAAGGAAACCTCGAAAGACTAAAAGGGGATTGTGGTGGTGGTTCACTGAACCTTTGTATGTGTGTACCCAATTTCTAGAGGAATGTTGGTGTGTTGCATCTCCATCCACTTTATTCCTTCTATTCTATAAGTAGTTTCACTACTTATTCTTCTATATTTGAATTCTCTTAGCTCTTCTTGGCCACCACCCAGTCATAAAAGGTGAAAAACTAGAATTGAATTTTACTATTGCCAAACACACATAAAACTAAAATGTGGAAAGACGAAAAGAACTATAAATTCAGAGACCTTATTTTGGTGTTAAAAAAAATAAGAAACAAAAAAATTCGTCTTCATTGGGTGGAAGGAAACCCGGAAGGAACCACCGTGTTTCCAGTTTTGAATGTCCTTCACTCAAGAAAGTGTGTGTTTTTTTTTGTTATTTTTTGAAGTTTATTTCAGCTAGTTTGTCAATAATATATAAGGTTTATTATCTCTCTATTAGGCGGACATACTTTTTTGCGAATTTATACAATATCGCCATTAACTTTGTAAATATGTTAATTGCTACACTTGAAGTTTTGGCAAAGTTTTATATGCTGATAGAAAGAATTTTGAAAATTTTCAATTGCTATAAATAATTGTGTCAACATTTCGAATTGCACATATTATAAAGAATTATTTGCAAAAATTTCAATTCTATAAAAATCAAAATTTTTTTCTATGAAGCAAAATTCTATTTTTATAGAAAATTTGTCAACACTTAAGTTTTGCTATACGAAATTTGGTCAAAATTTTATTGTTTTAATAGAAGAATTTGCAAATTTAATTATAGAAAAGTTTTGTCAAATGTTTTATTTATGAGATGAATACTTTTGTCTCAAAATGTTTATTTGTTATG
Organism: Haematobia irritans; assembly: GCA_003123925.1. Taxonomy (NCBI): domain Eukaryota; kingdom Metazoa; phylum Arthropoda; class Insecta; order Diptera; family Muscidae; genus Haematobia; species Haematobia irritans. The sequence continues at coordinate 20,003 of PGFW01017721.1, read as the reverse complement.
AGAAATTTGCGTCAAAAGTCTTAAGTTTTTCATTAGAAAAAATTTTGTCAAATTTTTAATTTTTATAGAAAATAATTTGTCAAAATTTTATTTTCTGTATAGAAATTTTGTCAAAATTTTATTTTTTATTGAAAATTTTAATCAAAATTGTATTTTTATCCGAAAAGTTTGTAGCAAATTTTATGATTTTTATAAGAAAATTTTGTCAAAATTTTATTTTTTATATGGAAAGTTTTATTATTATATTGAAATTTTACTTTCTTAAGAAATTTGTCAACTTTTTGTTTGTCTTATACTTGAAAAATTTGTCCAAATTTGTAATTTTCTCTATAGTAATAAATTTTGGCAAAAGTATTTAGTTTGGCTATTCAGGAATTTTGACTAAGAATTTTAATTTTTGATAGAAAAATTTTAGAATCAATTAAGGTTTATGTTATGTTTCTAAGAATAATTTGTGCTTAAATGTATATTTTTGTAATGATAAAAATTTTGTCAAAATTCTTTATCTTTATAGAAAATTTTGTGCAAAAATTTTAATTTATATGAAAGTTATTGTCAAATGTTATTTTTATAAGAACAATATTCGTCAAAGTTTAATTTTTGATGAGAAACTTTCTTGTTCAAAGATGATTATGTCTTATTATGGTAAATTTTTGTCAAAAATTTTATTTTTATAGGAAATTTTGTCAAATTGTTATTTTTATAGAAATTATTGTCAGAAGTTATTATTTATTATAGTAAATTTGATCAATAATTATTTTTTATAGAAAATTTTGCTCCCAAAATTTTATTCTTATTAGGAAAATTTCTGTAAAAATTGTTATATTGTTAATGAGAAATAATTTGTCCAAATTCTTCAGTATTTTATAGAAAATTTTGTCAATTAATTTTATTTTTATAGAAATTTTATCAAAATATTATTTGTTAATATTCGAAAATTTTTGTCGCAGAGAATTGTATTTTTATAGAAGTTGTTCACAAACTTTTATGTTCTGCTATAAAGAAATCAATCTTTGGCAAAAATTTTTATCTAATAGCGAACAGTATTGATGTTTAACATTCTATTTTCTTTAAAGAAATTTTGTCAACATTTTATTTAATATATGGAAATATCTTATGGTCAACAATTTTATTGTTATAGAAAAGTTGTGGTTATTAAATTATTATTTTATATATTACAAATAATTCCTTATTAAGAGTTTGTGTTATATTATCCGGAAATTTTGTCCAAAAGTTTTATTTCTATGGAAAAATTGTTGTAAATTTTAGTTTTTATAGAAAATTTTTGCTCAAAATATTGGGTTATTTCTATGAGAAATATTTTGGTTTCACAATTGTTATTTTCATCCTGTATTTTTAACTTAAGTTTTACTTATACTTCTAATAAAAGTCTAGTCACCCTTTTAGTTTGGAATTTTCTTTTGGATTCAGAGTTTTCGACATTTATTATGAATCTAACGAAAATAGGAGTTATCGTATATGTAAAATTATATTTTCCGAAAGCAAGGGAAGTTTTATGTATTATTTTAAATTTGCGAGAGATAATTATTTTATTCTCTAGATTTGAAGTGTTGATTGGGATTAATGAATATTTTATGTACATAACTCCCTCTAGTAAAACGAAATTTTATCATGTTTCTTCTGTTGAGTGACTTTATTTCTTATTTGATTAAAAAAGTCCTAATCGGGCCTACATCTAACCACATGAAAATTTTCCGATTTGTTTTAATTATATTTGTTCGTGTGTTTTTTCTGTATACTGCATAGGTCGCATTGTTGTCACCCTGGCGATCCGCCTAATTAATTTTTCGGGATTTTGCCAATTCGAATATGACCTGCATTAATGCGTGGTATGTTGACGAAATGTTTGGGAGTTGTTGTTGGTTAAATTTTGTGCGAATCTTTTGTGTAATATGTTCAGTTGAAGTGTGTTCAAAAGTGAGATGACCAGTCAGCTATGGTATGCTATACGTCTATACATTATGTATGTAATATATGCTTCTTCTAAAATATATACGCACCGATAGTTGGCGATATGACAGTGGACTAACTTACGTGGATCGATTTCTATGATAATTGGAATGTTTGTGAATAATATATAATAAGAAGTATGTAAAGGAGTTTAGCACGGATGACAAAAGGGAATTTCGGGTAGGGGAAATATATCGACGAACCACTTATCACAGATGAGAATTTAATGATGTAATGGGGTTAAAATTATATGCGTTATACATGTGGTGTTAGCCCTACCTTCTAACTACTTAGTCGCTTGACAACAAAGGACTAACTGCCTGCCCATGTTGATTTGTCCAACACCCCCCCCCACCATTGACCCATCTCCTCTCTGATTTCCCAAACACCATCATCAACCTATTAGAGTCTACCCCTTTACTACTGATGTTGACTGTTGTTGGCTTGTTGGCATCCGCCAAAACCAAGCGTTTGAATTGAGTTTTCAATTTATTTGTTGTGGTGTATGTTGTGTGCTGTGTCGGGAAACGGAAATGTGTTTTCGGTAGGGGGGGAGAAGAGAAAGTTGCAAGTGCAGACACTAAACGGGTGGAATGGATGTCTTTTGGCATAGATAATCAGCGTTGAAACAGTCAAAGGAACATTATTTATTTATGTAATTTGCAAACACGAGGCGTCTCTATGCGTACTCCTGCTGACAACTCTGTCATATGTGGCTGTCGGTCATGGTCAATTGTAAAATATTGTTTTACGTATAGAAGTATGGAAAATTAAGTTTGGGTGAAAGTATTAATTTTCGTCGGTAAGAGAGGCCATCAAATATCGAAATGGAATTTTTCAAAACATTTGAATTTTCAGCCCAAATTACAACAAGGTATTGTTCCTGACAGTATTCTTTACACGCATATATAGTTAAACACTCACATATAAATTTTAGGACATGCAATTTACACAACAGTAGGGACAAATTTTTCTCAATTAATGAAAAGTTAATAAACAGAAAGTTTATAATCTTTGCTTCAAAATTTTTTCATAGAATTTAAGACAAGCATATCGGAAATTTGCGTCCCTCCGGCTATAGACGTATATCTGTGAAGTAAAATTTGAGGGAGATAGGTCCCTAAAAAATGTCATAATTTTAAAGAAGCCCAATTTTTGCAAGATCCTTAAGGGACGGAAGGTACTGAACTAATATGAAAGTTAAAAAAATTAGGACCCGAAATATAACACCAAGTTTTAAAGAAAAAAAAAAAATAGAATTAAAACAAAAAATTTTGAAAATAATTGGACAATAAAGGAACAATTTTCCTCAATCAATTTAGTTATTGAGGCAACAAATTATTTCTTGTATATCTTTATTTATACTGAAAAAAAATTTTGTATTAAATTTAGGACACCAATTTCCAAAATTTCATTTATTTAAAAAATTAATAAATGTTGTTTCTTCCTTCGAAAGAAATGGAATTTTCTATAGAAGATAAAATTGTTCACACAATTTTCTACATAAATAAAATTTTGACAAAATTTTCTATAGAAATAGAATGTTGACAAAATTTTCTATAGAAATAAAATTTTGACAAAATTTTCTATAGAAATAGAATGTTAACCAAATTTTCTATAGAAATAAAATTTTGCCAAAATATTCTATAGAGAATAAAATTTAGACAAAATTTTCTATACAATAAAAGTTTGACAAAATTTTCTATTAAAATAAATGAAAAATTTCTATAAAAGATAAATTAATAGAAAATAAAATTTTCTAAAAAATAAAATTTTGACAAAATTTTCTATAAAATAAATTTTGACAAAATTTTCTATAAAAATAAAATTTTGACAAATTTTTCTATAAAAATAAAATGTTGACAAAATTTTCTATAAAAATAACATTTTTGACAAAAGTTCTATAAAATAACATTTTGACAAATTTTCTATAAAATTAAAATTTTGACAAAAAAATAATTTGACAAATTTTCTATAAAACTATGACAATTTGAACAAAATTTTCTATAAAATATAAATTTTGACAAAATTTTCTATAAAAATAAAATTTTGACAAAATTTTCTATAAAAATAAAATTATGACAAAATTTTCTATAAAAATAAAATTTTGTCAAAATGTTCTATAGAAATAAAATTTTGCCAAAATATTCTATAGAGAAATAAAATTTTGACAATATTTTCTATAGCAATAAAAGTTTGACAAAATTTTCTATAAAAAATAAAATTTTGTCAAAATGTTCTATAGAAATAAAATTTTGCCAAAATATTCTATAGAGAAATAAAATTTTGACAATATTTTCTATAGCAATAAAAGTTTGACAAAATTTTCTATAAAAATAAAATTTTGACAAAATTTTCTATAAAATAACATTTTGACAAAATTTTCTATAGAAATAGAATGTTGACAAAATTTTCTATAGAAATAAAATTTTGACAAAATTTTCTATAGAAATAGAATGTTAACCAAATTTTCTATAGAAATAAAATTTTGCCAAAATATTCTATAGAGAAATAAAATGTAGACAAAATTTTCTATAGCAATAAAAGTTTGACAAAATTTTCTATAAAATAAAATTTTGACAAAATTTTCTATAAAAATAAAATTTTGATAAAATTTTCTATAAAAATAAAATTTTGACAAAATTTTCTATAAAAATAAAATTTTGACAAAATTTTCTATAAAAATAAAATTTTGACAAAATTTTCTATAAAAATAAACATTTTGACAAAATTTTCTATAAAAATAAGATGTTGACAAAATTTGCTATAAAAATAACATTTTGACAAAAGTTGCTATAAAAATAACATTTTGACAAAATTTTCTATAAAAATAAATTTTGACAAAATTTTCTATAAAATAAATTTTGACAAAATTTTCTTAAATAAAATTTTGACAAAATTTTCTATAAAATAAAATTTTGACAAAATTTTCTATAAAAAATTAAATTATGACAAAATTTTCTATAAAAATAAAATTTTGTCAAAAATGTTCTATAAGAAATAAAATTTTGCCAAAATATTCTATAGAGAAATAAATTTTGACAATATTTTTCTATAGCAATAAAAGTTTAAACAAAATTTCTATAAAAATAAAATTTTGACAAAATTTTCTATAAAAATAAAATTTTTGATAAAATTTTCTATAAAAATACAATTTTGATAAAATTTTCTATAAAAATAAAATTTTGACAAAATTTTCTATAAAAATAAAATTTTGACAATTTTTCTATAAAAAATAAAATGTTGAAAAATTTCTATAAAAAATAAACTTTTGACGAAATTTTCTATAAAAAATAAAATTTTGACAAAATTTTCTATAAAATAAAATTTTGACAAAATTTTCTATAAATAAAATGTTGACAAAATTTTCTATAAAAATAAAATTTTGACAAAATTTTCTATAGCAATAAAAGTTTGACAAAATTTTCTATAAAAATAAAATTTTGTCAAAATTTTCTATAGAAATAAAATTTTGCCAATATTTTTTATAGAATTGAAATGTTGACAAAATTTTTTATAGAATTGAAATTTTGCAAAACTTTCTATAGCAATAACATTTTTACAAAGTTTAATGGGATATTTATAAACGCAAAAAATTGTCGCTAATAGGAGAGATAATAATATATAATATTCAATACTGAAATAAACTTCTAAAATAAAATAATAAA
>PGFW01017721.1:0-14339 GCA_003123925.1 Haematobia irritans | reverse complement strand
TAGAAATTAAAAGATGTTCACACAATTTTCTACATAAATTAAATTTGAACAAAATTTTCTATAGAAATAGAATGTTGACAAAATTTTTCTATAGAAAATAAAATTGACAAATTTTTCTATAGAAATAGAATTTAACCAATTTTCTATAGAAATAAATTTTGCCAAATATTCTTATAGAGAAAATTGTGTGAACATTTTATTTCTATAGAAAATTTTATTAAAATTTTATTTCTATAGAAAATTTTGTCAAATTTTATTTCTTGCATTTTTTAAGTTTTCTTATAGCTTCTAAAAAATCACCCTTTTGTTGGTATTTTCTTTGAATTAGAGTCGACATTTAATGAATCAATGAAAATAGTAGATATGTATATGGAAAATGATTATTTTCGAACAAAAGTTTTAATTATATTTTAAATTGGAAATATTTATTTAATTGAAGTGTTGAATTGGGATAATGAATATTTTAATTAAACCGGAAAAAGATTTTATCATTTTTTTTTTGATGACTTTATTTTTTAATTTGTATTAAAAAGTTAATGGATACTTAAATGAAATTTCCGATTTTTTATTTATTATTTTGTTTTTTTTCTGTATATCATGTCCATTAGTTGTCACCTGGGATCGCCTAATTAATGTTTCGGGATTTTGCCATTGATAATGACTCATATGCGTGGTATGGTTGACAAATGTTTCGGGAGTTGTTGTTGGTTAAATTTTTGCGAATCTTTTGTATATGTTCAGTGAATGTGTTCAAAAGTAATGACAAGCTAAGCTTGTAGCTATACGTATATACTAATGTATGTGTATAATGTTTCTCTCAATATATACCACCGATGTTGGCATATACATGGATACTTTACGTGGTTCGATTTCTATGATAATTGGGAAATGTTTGGAAATATATATATAGAAGTATGTAAAAGAGTTTAGCGCGATGACAAGAAGGGAATTTCGGGTAGGGGAAATATTCGACGACCACCTTATCACAGATGAGAATTTTAATGATGTAATGGGGTTAAAATTATATGCGTTATACATGTGGTGTTAGCCCTCCCTTCTACTACTTAGTCGCCTTGACAACAAGGACTAACTGCCTGCCCATATCGTTGTCCAACAAACCCCCCCCCACCAGTTGCACCCATCTCCTCCTCTGATTTCCCCAAACACCATCATCACACCCTATTTAGAGTCACCCCTTTTACTACTGATGTTGACTGTTGTTGGCTTGTTGGCATCCGCCAAAACAACCAAGCGTCGTTTGAATTGAGTTCAATTTATTTTGTGTGTGTGTATGTGTGTGTGCTGTGTCCGGGAAACGGAAATGTAATTTTCGGTTAGGGGGGGAGAAGAGAAGTTGCAAGTGGCAGAACACTTAACGGTGGTGAATGTGATGTCTTTGGTATAATAATCAGCGTTGAAAACAGTCAATAGGACATATATTATTAGCAAACACACACACGTACACAATTGCATGGGATGTGTAATGGTGAATTTTTTAAAATTTTTACGTATAAATATGGAAAAATTAAGTTTTGGGGAAATATTAATTTTTCACGTAGAGCGAGCCATCAAAATCGAGAATGGAGAATTTTTCAAAATTTGAGAATTTTTTCAGCAAATACAAGAATTTGTTCGAGAGTATTTCTTATTACACCATATATATACTATATATATATATATATTTACACACACATATGTGTATCATCGGCTAAAATCACAATGAGCCTTGACATATGTTGAATATGTTATATATTTATGTAATTTCTCACACCACACAAAATGTGAGATTTTCAGAGAAGAAATTTAGTCGAACATGTGGGCATGCGTGGTATGTTTGATAAAATTATCTTCACCTCACTCACACTTATTTAAAAAGTGTCAAGCTAAATACTAAAGTAAATAAGAACATGGATAATGATGCAAAGTATATAAATTTAGAAGGGAAACCTCGAAAGACTAAAAGGGGATTGTGGTGTGTGGTTCACCTGAACCTTTGTATGTGTGTACCCAATTCTAGACGCAATGTTTGGTTGTTGCATCTCCATCCACTTTATCCTTCTATTCTATAAGAAGTTTCACTACTTATTCTTCTATATTTGAATTCTCTTAGCTCTTCTTGGCCACCACCCAGTCATAAAACGTGTGAAAAACTAGAAATTGAATTTTACTATTGCCAAAACACACATAAAACTAAAATGTGGAAAGACGAAAAGAACTATAAATTCAGAGACCTTATTTTGGTGTTAAAAAAAATAAGAAACAAAAAAATTCGTCTTCATTGGGTGGAAGGAAACCCGGAAGGAACCACCGTGTTTCCAGTTTTGAATGTCCTTCACTCAAGAAAGTGTGAACTCACCAGGAAGGAAAATGTAGGTTAATTTTAGAAAATTTTAATTAAACTGTATTGGAAACACTGTTTTATCGCGACAATAAATAAATATTTTGCCACAAGTTCATGAACATTTATTAGACGTATTTTTTTTTACTGTGTTGAAGAAAATGCTCCGTAAGATTTAAAGGGAAAAAATTGAACTCTCAAATCGCCAAAAAATGTCTTTTAGCGCGCATGAGCGTGAGTTAAGAATGGGCGCACTTTGTTGTGAGATTTGCAAAATATAAGAAATAGATATGGACAGTTATAATGGGCATAAGACAAGATGTCTACTTTTTGTCGATAAAGGGGATCGAATAAAAAGTACATGTGATAAGGCCAAGAGGCTAAAGAATATTTCAATTAATTTTTTATAACTGTGCAATTCCAATTAGCAAAGACGGTAACTAGTTTCTAGAATCACTGTTCTTAACTGACTTAACACTAACCAAAAAAAAGTGAACTCTCTATATTCAATTAAAGCCAAAATTAACTTTATTTATGATGTATCAGTAGGAACTTATTATATGTTGGAGAAAGTTTCCGTTACGTGCTAACCATCAATTTCTTTGGCGTATCGTTAGTGTTACAAATTAAACTGAATTAAATCGAGAAAAAATATTTGCTAACACAAATTAAACATAAGATTTACTAAAATTGACTATTTCTCACAAATAATTTTATTATTATCTTTAAAAGTTTGTATAATTTATTCGGATGGACAGAGATCGGCTGTCATCATGAAAGACATTCGTAGGTTACTGAAAAAGACATTCTATGCTATCTTTGAAGACTACCAATTGTTTTCCTTTCGAACTTAACAAAACAGAATTTCTCAGTTGCAACGACAAGTGAAAAATATAGAGTTATGGGCTCGAGAACAAATTTTCTTGAATTTGTTCAGAAGAAATATTTACTATTTTGTGATATCGGTTGCGTGATGCACCCGGCGTATTGATTACTGTTTAGTTAATAATATTTCATAAAATTAACAAAAGATGATTTTCTACCGCGGTGCTGACACTGGATTTATCACCCTGCGCCACACTGTGGAAGCAGGTATTATAAGTTTTTAGTGCATAGATGATTTTGCAACACCGAGGACAAGATAGAAGGAGACAAGATAGGCACATGGTGTCTTTGGCCAAAAATGCTCAGGGTGGGCCTCCTGAGTCAGAACTACGCCATGTCCGTCATGCCTCCGCTGAACCACGATTCTTTTGTATCGAAAGTCTATGGTCGCAGTTTTAGTTCCAATGCGACTTCAAATTTTGCCACAAGTATGGCTGTTTTGGCTCAGAATAAATACCTATTGATCTTTTGAAGAAATCGTTTCAGATTTAGATAATATAGCTCCAATATATATATTCTCGCCCGCATATGGACTTATAGTGCCCCAGGAAGCCAGAGTTTTACGCCTAATTTCTTAACAATTTTTGCACAAGAAGAAAAATTATACTATTAGTCAAGTGCTGCCAAATTTATTGAAATCGGTCAGATTTAGATATAGCTTCCCATATATAGTCTTCTCGCCCGTATGGACTAATACCCGGTCCCAAAAGCCAGAGAGTATTCCTAGTTACCCAAATTTGCGTTGAAAAATTTTGCACTTAGGAGTAGAATTAGCAGTGTAGTTCAAGTGTGCAATTTTATTGAAATCGCGTTTCAGATTTAAGATATAGCTCCACATATATATCGTATCTGCCGATTTACACTCAATCAATATGACCCACACAGTGCGCCAAGTCTTCTTACTTCCGACTTAATTGAAATTTTCTGCAGCAGGGGAGTAGAATTAGCATTGCTAGCTATTACGTGCCAAATTTGTGCGTTGCCAATCGGGCTTCAGAGCTTAGAATACCTCCCACTTATATTATGTTTTTCTTGATTTCGGACAAAAAATGGTCAAAATCACCAACATTTTCCTTTCGTTAAATCGGCCACTGGCTTAGTCGAAAAAGTTTGTAAAAATGACTTATAATTCCTTAAGAGCTTGCTTAATACTACTGATATATCGGAGCGATAGAATCATGAAATAAACTTTTGGCGAAATTTCCTTTTCAAATTTGCTTCAGATTTAGAATGTTCCCATATTTTTTTTACTAAAGCATTGTGTTCCTACCCTTATGTGCATTGTAGCGAGACTTAAATTTTGAGTTTATAGATTTTGTCTATCAAATTAGTTCCATATCTCGAGTATATTTAAATGGTATGTATTTGACAAACCTTTAATATAGTACCCAAACACATTTGACGATGTGATATGGTATCGAAAATTTATATTCTACAAAGTAGCTGCAGGGCTATCCAATATAGTCTCGGCCCCACCGACTTTAGGAGACTTTTTCTCTAACTTGGATTTTTGTCAGTGTAGTATCTGCGATTTTGAAATCACCTGTGCGGCGGATGGACCAAAGTAACACGTGTTTCTTCATTGAATGTTTTTTTACAAGCAAATAAAACACACATCACAAATGACAATATAAAAAAGGTGTATCAAAAAAAAAAAGGGGGAAGATAGTATGTGTTCTCTCCATCCATTGTTATGAAATTGAAGACTGTGAATTCCAAACTCTGTTCTTCTTGCAGTCTCCTAACGATTCTCTTCGTGTAAACATATTGCTAACAGTCTCTCATTTTCTGCTTTCGTTTCTATCCTCTGTCCAATTGAGATGAATACTTTTCTTATTTTGTTGTGATGATGCGTATCCTTCAGCAAACTTGTTACATCATAACAGACAGGATGGTTAGGGTTATGGTGTTTTCACTTTGGGCGATTAGTTCGTGTCAAATGCTTAACCATAACGGTGGTGTGATGTTATTAAAACTAAAGTTCAACTTAATGCGGTAGAATACCCACGCAAAAATAAGCGTCGGCCTAAAAATGTAATGAAATGTACTTTTGGGGATCCGCAAAAAAATTGCACGGAGAAGCGATGAATTTAACATTGGGCTTGTCATAGGATCGCGAAGCCCTCCATTTTCAACAGCCGTCTGCAACTGAGATTTGCATCCACTTCTTTAGAATGTGATAACGAAACTTCAATTGGTTTGTTTGGATGGCTAAATTAAAAAATATCTGTGATATTTTTGTCACATAAATAATGTTTTTAAATTCTTTTATGTATTTCTTAATGGATTCTCACACGCCTTGTCTGAAACGTTTTGGTTGATCTTCAAATATTTTTCAAAAAATGTCACAATTGTTTCAGATTGGATTTACCATTTTTTTCGTCAAAATCTTTTTTTTTTTTTTAAATAATTTGTACCATGTTATGTATTACTTACTATGTTTTAAGCTATTTGAAACAAAAAAGTTTAAACAGATTACCATAATAAAAGTTTGAAAAAAGCAAGTTATCAAAAAAATTTAATTAAAATAACTTCCTGTGTAGTTAAAATACAAGACATCATTGGGAGTACATCTTGCTTGGAAGTGCTTTTTAAAGGTTGTGCTGCTTGGAAGAACTTCCAAAATTTTTTTGGCTGGTGTAGTTGTGTTCCGGTTACTTTCACTCGAGCATACAAAGGGTCTTAGGTTCGAATTCCCAGTTTCAACCGATAGTTTGTTCCTTTCTCAGTATATTCTTGTAACCCTTTCTGAGTGCTTTCAAAGCTCTTTTCCTACCAGTGGTGTGAGGAGGAAAAAAAATCTCTATATCGATACTCGTTAAGCGCCACCGTATGTTAAAAGTTTAGTAATTACACGAAATTACAAAAAAAAAAAAAAAAAAAAAAAAAAAAAACATTGCAATATAATTCCTCCAATAGAAAGATGCATAAATTGGTCAAACGCGAAAGATATGAGAAAGCGCAGATTTTAAGCCAAATATACACTGAAACAATCGGGTATGTTCTTCGCACTGCAAAAAAATATTTGTTCGTACAGTCCACAAGATTCTTGTCCTTAAAATACGAATGCGTTCTTATACTTAGCCATAGAAGAGGAAGACCATTTGTGCAAAAACTATACGAGGGGGCGAGTATACCACCCATTATACAAATTTTAGGGCACGAGCGTTAGAATCTAAATCTGGAATATTTCATCAAAATTCATTGTCTAGTGACAAAATAAGTACGAGAAACTAAAAATAACGAGAATATCTCAAAAACTGTTCCTTAAAAAAATCTTTAACCTTCATTTCGAAATTCAGCAGATGAATAATACATAAGAAAAGTCCCCTCTCATCAAATATACATTCAGTTGTAAAATAGCTAAACTAAAGATAACTAATGATTAAACTAACTAAGATAAAGATAAACTAACGGGGATTCTTAATTCGTAAAGGTCTAGCAATAACAACCATAGGTGTATTGGTTTTTCTCTTTGCATCTGGAGAAAGCATTCGATAGGGCTTGACTACTTTGTGGTAATTTCAAAAGTTTGACTAGCGAAATTAGGTTTAGCTAACTTGCTTGTAGGCTAATATATTTCCTAATTTAATTGGAAGAGAGCAATTTGTTAATGTGGTGGCGGGGTTTCTTGGCTGTTACATTGTCTGTTTTATAAAAGTGGGTTCCACTAGGGTTCGTTTGGCTCCCCTTGTATTTGCTTCTATGATGTTCATGATCTGTGATTAATTTTTTAAGTGTTTGCGTGTATGAACCTTACGACTTATTGCCAGATGATGTACAGATACTATTTACTGGATCCGGTCGATACGCTTCCTGTTCTTGCAGAGCAAGATGATTTGCATTAACAATCTCTCAGCCTCATGGATGTCCGTCGAATAGACTTTTAGTGTGAAATACCTCGAAGACAAGGCTTTACTCTTTCCAGAGGCGACGTTTCGCGATTGTGCACCTTTTGTGCTCACAATGGTACGAGCATTCAGGTTCGTAAGTAGTAAATATTTGGGCGGTGAACAGATGATAAGTATCGTTAACCTTCATTGATAGAGAGCAGTGGTTGCGCGTACAACTGCTTGTCTTTCGGCAATGTACAATTTACAGATTTGGTACTACCACGTTTTTGTTAAGGAACGTTTGGCCCATACTTTATTATCCATGCCCAATATATTTATATTGCTCGAGATCTATTCATGGACACGGCGAGGGTAACATGCTGAAATGTGAATCATGCAGTGAATAGAGTAGTTAGATATATATACTCTGGTAGAACTCCGATCATGTGAAGCCCAGAGGCGTCCACTACGCTTCGTTTCTTAATTGTTCTTTTTTTCTAATTTTGTATACTTTTCGTATTCACTGGTTGCAGTTTTATAAAATATTCGTATTATCGCTACTCCATCTTTTCATGTTAGTAGTTTTACGTTCTGTCATCGGGTCAGCGGCAAATCAGTTTGATTATAACCTAGAAGTTCCTGCCCCTATTTGCGGTGGATTCTTTCGGGGTCCAGAGTTTCAGCCCGTGTTTTTAACGCGCTATCCCTCAACTTTACGAAGAACATCAACGTTTCCTTGCCGTACATATCGAACAATAGCTACTTCTTCCATTTCTTTGCGTAATACTGACATAAAAAAAAAACCTTTATAGTATGCAGTGTCCATTACTTGCTCTATTCCGCCTAATATGATCGTCATGATACAATTCACTTAAAACAGCTACAGTCAATATATTATTAGTGTGATTTATTATTATTATTATAGTACTTTTTTTATTTATAACATAAATTTATTATTTATATAATTGTTTCTTTTTTTAAATAACTTGTTACCCATATTATTAATATATTATTATTATTATTATCTATTATTATTCTTACTATATTTAAGTCTTTAGAGTTCATTATGTTTTTATAATTTTGTATTTCTAAATTCTGGAGTAGTCTTTATTGTAATATTACATCTATATCGGCCCATGGCTTCCAAATTACAAAAATCGAGAAAATAAATAAATTAAAACAAAATAAATAATTTTGGCCAAACATATCAAGCAACGAGTGAGATGTTTTTTTTATTAAGTATTTTCACGATGCAGTATTTTTTTTAGATTGCCAAAATATGAGTTACTTCCCATTTTGCTTAACATTTTCGCCCCAAACTTAAAATAATAAATTGTGCCACAAGTGAAGCATATGTGGGAGAGTGGCTAACGACTATTCATAATTTCCGTGATCTGACAACAATTACATGTTGAAAATCATCAATAATCAATTAATAATCAGTTTATATCGTTATTGATAAATTATCTCCTATGTACTTTTATCCAAAAAACTATCATGTCTTGAAAAGTAATTTCAAAATGTGTGATCACTGTGTGAAACAGACCATCTAAATTCGATACATCTATAAACATCCGACTACAACATCTAAAAGACGTCATGAGTTGCGCAGCCTCTCGCTGAACAACATCTTGGGAAAGCATTTCTTAGTATGGCCGAATTAAATAGATTACTGTGCAGTGTTCTTCCTACGCCCTCGTTTTGGAATCCGTTTTTTTGGTATGCGTTTATTTTTGGAACCCATTTTTTTGGTAATGCGTTTTTTTACTGTATATCACAATTTTGTTACTGTGAACACTTATAAAAGTCTGCTTGCAAATACATAATGTAATTGTTTGGTTTACAAACAACAATGGGCTATAATGAAGCTCAAAATCCAATCAGTACACACAACACACTATACAAGACAAAACCTACAAACATGATGGTCATACGTTGTCATACACACTTCTAAAATTAGATAGGAACAGGACGCAGTGGAGACAAAACACACAAATCTATTCGACAATGCCTCCACTGCCCGCATCATAGCATTACAATAAAAGCGATAATGAGATGAATATGTGTGTATCTTGGCTCTAAGCCATCATCATATGTTTTCAATTGTAAACAGAGGCGCCCAAACATCTATGAAATTTTTTTCTTATCACGATTAGAAATATTTACGATTAAAAACTTAATCTAATTGGAAAAACACTGCAGAGAAGAATTTCATCATATCACCCCAACCAATGTTCCATGTTTTGTTGTTTTCACGGTTATTTTTTTTTAATTAATTAATTTAGAAATATAAATTTATTTGCAATCAATTACCTTGGCATCTTTCTATCCATTATTTGGCAATACTTGATCAAAAATAAGCTAATAAAGTCTTTATAAATATTTGCTACTTTTTAATTTAGTGTTTTGGTTAAAACAGCCGAACATAGCACTCACCTGACACTAATGTTTACTTTTCACATGAACAAAAAAGTAACATTGTATTTGGAAAACCATTGTTATTATGTATTCTGATTTCCCGAAAAGCATATTTCACTCTTATTCCTGAATGTCCGCCTCGCTCTCGCCGTTTCGGCCTTTTTTGTCGTCTGGTCGCCCTTTAATCGTCTCGTTCATTCAATTGGTATTCCTGTGAAGTGGCGATGGCGACGACGACAATATACGTTTTGTACCAATTACAATACTCAGGGGTTAAGTTAACAAGGCCCGATATCACTAGAAAACAATCAGCTGTAATGTGCAAAAAAATAACATTGAATTTTTAATTTTTTCTGGCTTAAATATTTTTTATTTCCCGACCGGCAATGTCTATGTTCGGAAAATCAACGAAAACTAATTTAATTTGACGTGGGAAAAAATGTGGATTATGTATTCAAGGACTCAGCTAAGCTGTGCCAAAACTATGAAAAATGGAGAACGACGCTGTAGGGTCATGGCCCACAAGGATCATCATGAAAGAAACAATCAGGCTGATATACAAACTGAAAATTTAATATTTGCAACGGTTTTAAAATGCTATTTGTTTGTAATCCCATTGTTGACTTGCGGAAAAATCAAAAGTAAAGAATAAATTTGTACTCGGAGGAAATGATTTAGATATCTACATTAGACAAATAACAACATCTCGGCATATACAATTGCGAAATGGCGAAAAATAAATGACTAAATATTGACCTCGGTGCGAAAGATGATTTGAGATAATCTAGCATTAGCGGACAATTAACAACATCCGCATATACAATTGAAACGACTTGACATTGATGTGCACAGGATCAGTTCAAAGTTCGTGAAGGACACATTTGTTATCTAAGTTTTGGCTGCCTAAATAAAAATACCGAAATGCCTTGAGGTTTTTCTATTAAAAATAAGTATGAAATTTGAAAAATCAACATGTTGTTACTTTAATTCGCACAGTGTTCTTTTCTATTGATAGTGAATGGGATGACCATAACTGCCCCTATCACTTTACCTGCTTTTAACCAATTTCTATTTCTTGAAATTGTATTTTTCAATTGTTCGATTAATTATAAGTCTTAAAAAACTTCTTCAAAAATTAAACACTAAAACTGCGTCGCGTTGTAAATTTAAAGGCACAAAACAAGCGTACGATATTTCGTGACCAAAAAAAGGCCACACCAGGAATACCCGATTTCTTCGACTTAGCACAGAATTATATCGACGAACGGAATACCATATTAGGTTGGCGACAAGAGGCAAAAGCGACGGCGGGACGGGACGACTTCAGGAATAAGGGTTGATTGGTGTCTTGACGAGAAAAGAATATTTTTTAGCGATCCAAAATGTTACATGGTCGCCGTGAAGAAAGTGATACATGATTGCTATTGAAAACATGTTTGAAGTGAGTCAGTATTCCTTCTTGGGTGTATTGCGCTCAAAAACTAAAAACACTCCTTTAATAAGGGGTCCTACGAGGGAGGGGGCCGCGGTTCGCGAAACTTTCTTAGCCGTTATCAATGAAAGAGAATCAGTTTTTCAAAAATTTTTTTGATTTTTCAATATACATCTCCTCAAAACTTCAAACACATACGGTCCAACGCTTTTCTAGCAATTCCTATCCCTTGATTAAATAGTTTTCCTCAAGGTTCTTCAAAATAGTGGGTTTACAAACAGTAATTACATTCTTCGATTTGGAGGTTAAAACGCTTGCCAGTTAAGGAATTTATTGTAGATTTTGGAGACAAGTAAAAGTCACTGGGAGCTAAATCAGCGGAGATATAAGGTGGCCGGAGCTGGCGGTCAAGCAACTCCTACTTTCAATGTCATTGATTTTAGCCATTCGGTTAAACACTTCTTGGTCGCTGGTGCGTTTGTCTTGATGAAAAATTATTTTTTTGTGTTGTAAGCCAGAACAGTTATTTCTCGAATTTGTCACATTTAATTGATCCTAAAGGTCTGCAATAGTACTTCTGAATTTACTTCGTTTTACCCTTTTGCAGATAAGCTGCAATCAATAAAATACCTTTGAAGTCCTTAACAGATAAACCGTTGCCATAACGCTTACAGCCTGATTGAATTGTTTTTGCCCTCTTTTGCCGGGCACTTCCTCCAGCCTTCCACTGGCCATTGTCTTGGATTGTTCTTGTCTCATCAACAGCTTATTGAAGATTTACGCTTAAAATCCATTTTATTTCGCTTTAAAACGCATCCAAACCAAGCATTGCAAAATGCTTCATTCTTACTGCGTTTTTGATCGACTGTTAACAAATGCGGCACCCATCTTGCCCAGGAAATGCCTTTCATCTTGTAGTTTCTTCATACAAAATTAAATGGCTCGATCATTTAAGATGCCCATGCTATTAGCAATTTCCAACGCATCTTTTTTATTCGTCGATCCATTTAATACCATATCATGCACTCTTGCGCTACGAATTTCTGTTGTTGTTGCCCTGTTTTTGGCACGTCCACTACTGTGGTTTCATCTTTCAATCGCTTTGTACGACCACGTTTTAATTCAGCAATCCCAAAAAATTTCGGATGCGTCCTTTCTTTTTGAACACCCTGTCTTCTATATGAAGTACCTTGGCAGACTCGAAAACAAATATTCTAACCACTGTGTTCATTTATTTAAATTATCTTTCTTTTAGATAAAATAAATCCGAATTTGTAGAAATCAGCGATTTCAAACCGATCTGCTCTTGATTATTTTTATTTGCTTTAAAAAGAAATTTTCTAGCGTCAAAGAAAAAATTGTCCTTTGTCTACAATTTCTCGTTCCTCAGAAAGTAATACAACTCTTCTTTCTGTGCATGCGATCTTAGGCTGCTCAAAGACCATGTTGAAATCTGAATGATTCTAGTAGGGCTTCTTAATAGAGTCCTGATTCGTCTCCCATCTTTAGGAGCCTGACCTCCGTCCGATGATAAAAATCACTGAGTCATGTGTTTAAATTTCTGCGATTGTATAGCTTTATTAATTGAGCGTGTCACGAACAACAATTAACACATACATCAGCAAAGACAAATCACATCCCTTATAGATCGTACTTGTGTCCGGAACTCATAAGGTTATTATAGCAGATTATCCGTTGCACAAAAATCGTACAGTTTAGTCAAACACTAATAACTGTCATCGGGACTAAGTGTACGGCGTTAGATAATATTGAGGCAGATCTACACAATCTATCTGTAAGAACCATCAAAGTAGTAACATTACTTACTCGCAAGAGACACACTCTACTAATGTCAACTCACATTGGATGATAAATTAGTACAGCTTTTTTTTGTATGATAAATACAAAATTGTGGGACTGATCTAAGCATACATTAAGCAGAATCGGTTGATCTCCTATAGCCGACATTTCATCCCCGTTGATATCTTTTACCATTTAATATTTGTTATCTCTCTCTTGTAGCACTATTTCTATAGAAAATTTTGTCAAATTTTATTTCTTGCATTTTTTAAGTTTTCTTATAGCTTCTAAAAAATCACCCTTTTGTTGGTATTTTCTTTGAATTAGAGTCGACATTTAATGAATCAATGAAAATAGTAGATATGTATATGGAAAATGATTATTTTCGAACAAAAGTTTTAATTATATTTTAAATTGGAAATATTTTATTTAATTGAAGTGTTGATTGGGATAATGAATATTTTAATTAAAACCGGAAAAAGATTTTATCATTTTTTTTTGATGACTTTATTTTTTAATTTGATTAAAAAGTTAATGGGATACTTAAATGAAATTTCCGATTTTTTTATTATTATTTGTTTTTTTTCTGTATATCATGTCCATTAGTTGTCACCTGGGATCGCCTAATTAATGTTTCGGGATTTTGCCATTGATAATGACTCATATGCGTGGTATGGTTGACAAATGTTTCGGGAGTGTTGTTGGTTAAATTTGTGCGAATCTTTTGTATATGTTCAGTGAATGTGTTCAAAAGTAATGACCAAGCAAGCTTGGTAGCTATACGTATATACATATGTATGTATATATGTTTCTCTAAATATATACCACCGATGTTGGCATATACATGGATACTTTACGTGGTCGATTTCTATGATAATTGGGAAATGTTTGGAAATATATATATAGAAGTATGTAAAGAGTTTAGCACGATGACAAGAAGGGAATTTCGGGTAGGGGAAATATTCGACGACCACCTTATCACAGATGAGAATTTTAATGATGTAATGGGGTTAAAATTATATGCGTTATACATGTGGTGTTAGCCCTCCCTTCTACTACTTAGTCGCTTGACAACAAGGACTAACTGCCTGCCCATTGTTGTCCAACAAACCCCCCCACCATTGCACCCATCTCCTCCTCTGATTTCCCCAAACACCATCATCACACCTATTTAGAGTCTACCCCTTTTACTACTGATGTTGACTGTTGTTGGCTTGTTGGCATCCGCCAAAAACCAAGCGTTTGAATTGAGTTTTCAATTTATTTTGTGTGTGTATGTGTGTGTGCTGTGTCGGGAAACGGAAATGTATTTTCGGTAGGGGGGGAGAAGAGAAGTTGCAAGTGGCAGACACTTAACGGGGTGGATGGATGTCTTTGGTATAATAATCAGCGTTGAAACAGTCAAAGGACATATATATAGCAACACACACACGTACACAATTGCATGGGTGTGTATGGTGAATTTTAAAATTTTTACGTATAAATATGGAAAATTAAGTTTTGGGGAAATATTAATTTTTCAGTAGAGCGAGCCATCAAAATCGAAATGGAATTTTTCAAAAATTTGAATTTTTCAGCAAATACAAAGAATTTTCGAGAGTATTTCTTTACACCATATATATATATATATATA
>PGFW01017719.1:39609-50724 GCA_003123925.1 Haematobia irritans | reverse complement strand
TGATTTCCAAAATATTTTCTCCTCGTCGTCTAAAAGATCGGCTCGTTTTATTAATAGTTCGGATATTTTTCTCTTCAATTCATCGCATTCTAATTCACGTTCTCTTAATTTCTCGGTTAATTCCGAAATACGCTGTTCCTCACGTTCTTTAGCCTCCTTTTGCTGGCGTGTGACATCATCACGGAAATCATTGTATTCCGTTTCCAAATGCCAAACACGTGTATTGACTTCTTGTAAAGTCTGTTTAGAGTTCATTATCTGATCACGGAGTATTGCACACTCATTATTGGATTGAGTGTAAGCCGATTCCATTTTGGCTAACATTTGTACGGCATCGCAACGTTCTTGGTAAACTTTGCGTAAGGCCTCTTTGGCTGTATTTGTATATGAGTTTTTGTCATCCAAAAGTTTAAGAACCTGTAAGAGAACAAAGGTAAACAAAAATTGTCATTATCAGTAGCATTGGAATGATCAAATATCACTTGAAAATTTGTGATACATACCTCATTTCTCAATACATTTTCAGGCACGTTTTTCTCCATAAATGACAATTTCTTTTCCAAAGAATGTATACGATGCAACAGTTGGTCTTCCGTTATCATGGATTGCCAACACAGGGCGGAATTTTTACGTGTTGCATCCAAGATGTTTTGTATGCTACATAATTTTGAGGTCAATACCTTTTCCCTTTGTGCCGTTTCTTGAATATATAGATTCAAAACGATGTAAATCATCATAGCTAATTCGACCCTCTCCGAATAGGGACTACGATGGGCGGGGCGAATCAATTGAAATGGCTTCTCGGCCATCGGGCAAGTACAATTTTACACAGGCTATTATACAACCATGAACCTCTTTGCGAGAGTTCTCTACAACCATCGACACCAAATTTTAAATATCACCAAAATGCAATTCGGCCTCTTCGTCGCCCAGTTTATTGTCGTTGATAAATGTGCCGTTGGCGGATTTTGTATCCTTTACCCAGAATTTGCCATCGGGCGTATACCAGATGACTGCATGCTTGCGCGATAAGACCTTGCATTCGAAAATTGCATTATTTCGGAAACTTTACTCTTGCTATCAAACGTCCCACCATGCATTCAATTTTCGGTATTAGAGATATGGTTCTCGTCTGAAATGGATGGGAATTTCCCTCGCATATCAAAACGATTTTTTGCTTGATCATTTGTGTTGTTTTCAATGCTAGGTACAACTGTGGCTAAAGATGCCGTTGTCACATTATTCGAAGAGGCATCTAGGAGATTGCTATCAGGTTTTATTTGTGTATTTTCCACCGTCGCCGCGGAAGACAAGGCAAATGATGAATTCATCTGTGGTTTGGCATTCTTTTGCAGTCCCGCTAACGTTCGCCGTCAGTGATAATTGGCTAAGAAAGTTCGGCTGCAAACCTGCTGCGGCCGTTGAACTGTTTGTATTTCCCGTTGCTGAAGCATTCAATGCTGACTGTAAAGCACTGTTAAAGTCCTGCGGAGTAAATGGGCAACTCAATGGCTGTGTCGGTTTGGCATTTTGAATGCTTTGTGTTTTTACCTTCACTGATGGTTGTAAGGTATTTGCATTAGAATTTGGAACGGAATTAGATTCATTCAAATCCTTTACCAATGTCTTATCATCACAACTGTTCACAATCAAATTGGATGCCAAGTCCAGAGATGTTTCATTCGGATTTGTAATATTATTTTCTATTGGTTCGGTTTTCGGTTTCCTGGTCTTCTTTCAAACCATTTCTTTTGTATTTTCTTCGGCCATAATTTTTATATTGCTATAATTTTAAGACCGATGCATGTAATCGTCTTCTTTCAAATTATTTGTCACTGCTGCTGGGTCGTTGTTGATTTTTCCGTACTTTCGCCCGAGTTGCTTGTTATCGTTTATTCTGTTGTTATTGCATGCAATTTTCTCGGTTATTGTTGGATTTTTATCTTTATTTTGTCGTTCGTTGTTGTTATCGTTTCCAGCAAATTTTATTGATAGCGGTGGAGATGCGTTGGTGGACACAGTCCCCGTTGTACCTCCTTCTGTAGTTGTTGTTGTTGTTGTTGATGATGGCTTTAACGATGATGCTATTGTTGGCGATTTAGAATTAACCGCCTCTACTGCTATAGTTTCAACAACAATGCTATCGGTATTAACAATTGTTGCTGTTGCCGGTGATATTGTTGATGTAATAGCAACAGCAGTTGTTGTTGTTGTTTCTGCTGCTGTGGTAATGGGTGGTGTAATAGATTCTGTTCCAGTAGCTGATGTGGCAACAACGACTGTGGACGATTTCTGTTCATCTTCACTTTGTTTTTGCCATTCGTTGCTTACTAAAACCATAACTGCAAAATAAAAAATGTCAGGATTAGTAAAAATTGTATATATATATATCGGAATTTCAATATTTTATCGATAAGAAGTGAGGAAAAGCTGAGAGTGCTGAATGAACAATAAAAACGACAGCATGAATTAATTATAAAAAAATGGACATTCTTGTGATTCGATTTTTATAATCTGTGTATGTGCATCCATAGTAGCAATTTGAGAATGCAAAAAACGAAAAAGAGATCGGAAAGCAGAAAAATAATTTGAGTGCTTACCCACTTGCCAAGAGAGAGAGAGAGATTTAAAGGATGATCCGTGCCAAGATGAATAAATGTCAAACAATTAAAACAAAATGATTTCAGTTGATTGAACCAAGAGAAATGTACAGAAAAGAAAATTAAAATATTTAAGCAAAGGTTACTTTACTTTTTTGAATTTAACAAAACATTAGGTGTAAAATAATAGTTTTGTTCCTTTACCTACTCCTGTTTGCAACTTTAACCGGCATTCTTCAACGCCCAATATTAATAAAAGTTGGCGCTCGCTTTTACTACCTTTTTACTAGGTTTTACTCCACAACCAAGAATCCTGCTATATACTCATATGCCACCTATCAAAATTTTTTCAGTTATTAATAAGAAGACACCTACAGTTGGAGCTACAAGAATTTTTTTTTAGTCAATTAAGAAAGTAATTGAAAATAGTTACGTTTTTATTTAAAAACAAACTGAGTTTTACAATCAACATCAATTAAATTTTTAATTGAATCAATCAAAGGAAAGTCTAAAGTCGGGCGGGGCCGACTATATTATACCCTGCACCACTTTGTAGATCTAAATTTTCGATACCATATCACATCCGTCAAATGTGTTGGGTGCTATATATAAAGGTTTGTCCCAAATACATACATTTAAATATCACTCGATCTGGACAGAATTTGATAGACTTCTACAAAATCTATAGACTCAAAATTTAAAGGGTGATACGGTCAAAATTTGGTCAAGGGAAAACGCGTGTAAATCTGTGAAATCGTTTTATTTAAAAAATAACAAATTAAATTTCTTTTTCAAGTTCAATTAGTATAAAATTCAGGAAAAATATTCAGTTAGGCTTTCGCTTTTCCAAATCCGAATTGCCGGGCCTCACGCTTGACACCTGCCATCAGATTTTGTACAGCCACCTTGTCCACCTTCTTCGCAGCAGAAAGCCAGTTTGCCTTGAACTGCTGCTCGTCCTTAGCAGTTTTTTTGTCTTCTTTAGGCTTTCCGCTTGACAATAGCCCAGTATTTCTCAATTGGCGCGGAAGCTCTGGCGTGTTGGAGGGTTCTTGTCCTTGGGAACACCTGCACGTTGTTGGCGGCGTACCACTCCATGGCCTTTTTACGCGTAATGGCAAGGATGCAAATCCGGCCAAAACAGTACGGAACAACCGTGTTTCTTCAGGAAAGGCAGCAGACGTTTATTCAAACACTCTTTGATGTAAATTTCTTTGTTGACAGTCCCGGAAGCTATGAAAATGCTGCTTTTCAAGCCACAGGTACAGATGGCTTGCCAAACCAGATATTTTTTTGCGAACTTTGACAGTTTTATGTGCTTGAAAATATGTGCTACCTTTCCCCTTTCCTTTTGCCGTAATAAAACTCTTGTCCCGGAAGCTGCTTGTAGTCGGCTTTAGACGTAGTTTCGTCGTCCATTACCACGCAGTCAAACTTCGTCAGCATCGTCGTGTACAGCCTCCGGGATCGCGCGCGCTTTGGCCGTCGTATTTTGTTTATCATCGCGATTTGGAGTCACTAACTTCTTGTAAGTCGATAGTCCGGCTCGTTTTTTGGCTCGATGCACGGTTGTAGACGATACACCCAGCTTATTTGCGGCATCTCGGAGAGAGAGAGGTTAGGGTTTCGCTGAAACTACCGGCAACTCTCTTTGTCGTCTCAGCGGCTTCCGGTTTTCGATTTCCCCCCGATCCAGACAAACGTTCATCAAACACTTTAATTACATTTGCAACGGTTGATTTGACAACTTTTAGCGATTTTGCCAGCTTTGCGTGCGAGTAGCTCGGATTTTCGCGATGCGCGTGCAAAATTTTGATACGCTGCTCTTCTTGCTTGGACGGCATTTTAACAACCTGAAGAGTGAATTCCAAAATCAAAAATGGCAGCAACTTTCTACACCACACACACACACCTTCAAAATGAGGGGTGTTCAGGTTTTTTTAAAATGCAAAATTGAAAGAAATACGTCAAGTTTATATTGACCAAATATTTGACCGTATCACCCTTTAAGTGGCTAATGCACTAGGGTGGAACACAATGTAAGTAAAAAATTATGGGAAACATTTAAATCTGAAGCAATTTTAAGGAAACTTCGCAAAAGTTTATTTATGAATTATCGCTCGATATACATGTATTGGAAGCTTAGGAAAATCAGAGTCATTTTTACAAATTTTCAACTAAGCAGTGGCGATTTTACAAGGAAAATGTTGGTATTTTGACCATTTTTGTCGAAATCAGAAAAAAACATATATATGGGAGCTATATCTAAATCTGAATCGATTCCAACCAAATTTGGCACGCATAGCTACAATGATAATTCTACTCCCTGTGCAAAATTTCAACTAAATCAGAGTAAAAAATTGGCCTCTGTGGTCATATGAGTGTAAATCGGGAGAAAGCTATATATGGGAGCTATATCGAAATCTGAACCGATTTCAACCAAATTTGGTAGAGACAGTTGAAATGTTAATTCTACTTCCTGTGCAAAATTTCAAGTAAATCGGAGTAAAAGAATTGGATACTGTGGTTATATGCGTGTAAATCGGGCGAACGATATATAACAGGTTGGCTGATAAGTCCCCGCGACTAACAAAGAAAAAACACATTTTTTTGTCAAAATTCGTTTTTATTATTCAACCAATAGTACTCTTCAAGAGCGATACAACGATTATAACGACCTTCCAATTTTTTGATACCATTTTGGTAGTACTCCTTCGGTATTGCTCAAAATAGGTCATCTATGTGTCAGACGGGGGACTTATCAGCCAACCTGTTATGTGAGCTATATTTAAATCTGAACCGATTTCAATAAAATTTGCCATACGTGACTCCACTACTTGTTCACTCTAATGCAAAATTTCAACCACATTGGGATAAAACTCTGGCTTCTGGGACCGTATTAGTCCATATCGGGCGAAAGATATATATATGGGAGCTATATCTAAATCTGAACCGATTCCAATAAAATTTGGCACACTTGACTATAGTACCAATTGTTCATCTTGTGCAAAATTTTAAGCAAATTAGGGTAAAACTTCTGGCTTCGGGGACCATATAAGTCCATATCGGGCGAAAGATATATATATGGGTAGCTGAGCCAAAAACACATACTTGTGCCAAATGTTGAAGTCGATTGGACTAAAACTGCGAACTAGACTTTGATTACAAAAATGTGTTCACAGACGGACATGCCTATATCGACTAGAGGTGTAATATTGTGCTCACGCTCACGCACACTCACGACGGAGAAATCTTATTCACTCCACACTCACGCACGAAATTTTTTGGTAGGACTCACGATCACGCCACGCCCGACGAAAAGGAAATTTATACTCACGCACACTCACACATAGAAATATTTTAATGTCATGACTCACGAAAAATATCGGTGACTTACGAAAAATGTCGTGACTCACGAATAATCACAACTCACGCGTGAGTCACGAAAATCTTCGTGAGTCACGACAATTTCGTGCCACGTGCACACCTCTAATATCGACTCAGGAGCCCACCCTGAACATTTTTGCCAAAGACACCATGTGTCTATCTCGTCTCCTTCTGGATGTTGCAAACATATGGACTAACTTATAATACCCTGTTCCACAGTGTGTCGCAGGGTATAAAAATTAATTGAAAATTGCTAACGAAATCAATTAAATGTTAATAATGTATTTGTATATGCCCAATTAAAACTATGATTGATACTATCATTTTCGTGATTGAAGAAGACATTTCAATTAAAAAATTAATTGGATCTATTAATTTTTATTTATTTATTCATTTAATCAACCAACGCCTCTATGGACTAAATGTTGATAGATTTAATACAATTCAAAGCAAATTGCTTAAAACTAACTCTTAACCTAACCTAGCGCACAATCTTTTAATAAAAAGTAAATTTGAACTAATATTTGTAAAAACAGTAGGAAATAATTTCGTGATTGAATCAGAAAAAAATGTATATGTGTGTATATTTCATTATGTTACAATTAAAAAATAAATTCTGTGCTTATTATTTGAACATAACATAGCAATGACATAATACTCAGTTTACTGTCTTTAAGAGGAATAGCTGGGCTGTTCCATTAAAATGTTAATAAATGTCCCTAAGATATGAGCAATGAATTGAATGTCGTGTTAGAAAACAAGCTTTGTCACCCTTAATAATAAAACGTTTAGTTCGGACGACTAAATCAAATCCATGTATAACAGCTGTGGAGCTGAAAAAAAACATTGGGTATGCCGGCAAACATGAAAACTATTCGCCAACAATCTTAAAAGATCGGCTCGTTTTATTAGTAGTTCGGATATTTTTCTCTTCAATTCATCGCATTCTAATTCACGTTCTCTTAATTTCTCGGTTAATTCCGAAATACGCTGTTCCTCACGTTCTTTAGCCTCCTTTTGCTGGCGTGTGACATCATCACGGAAATCATTGTATTCCGTTTCCAAATGCAACAAACGTGTATTGACTTCTTGTAAAGTCTGTTTAGAGTTCATTATCTGATCACGGAGTATTGCACACTCATTATTGGATTGAGTGTAAGCCGATTCCATTTTGGCTAACATTTGTACGGCATCGCAACGTTCTTGGTAAACTTTGCGTAAGGCCTCTTTGGCTGTATTTGTATATGAGTTTTTGTCATCCAAAAGTTTAAGAACCATGTAAGAAGAACAAAGGTAAACAAAAATTGTCATTATCAGTAGCATTGGAATGATCAAATATCACTTGAAAATTTGTGATACATACTTTCTCAATACATTTTCAGGCACGTTTTTCTCCATAAATGACAATTTCTTTTCCAAAGAATGTATACGATGCAACAGTTGGTCTTCCGTTATCATGGATTGCCAACACAGGGCGGAATTTTTACGTGTTGCATCCAAGATGTTTTGTATGCTACATAATTTTGAGGTCAATACCTTTTCCCTTTGTGCCGTTTCTTGAATATATAGATTCAAACGATGTAAATCATCATAGCTAATTCGACCCTCTCCCGAATAGGGACTACGATGGGCGGGCGAATCAATTGAAATGGCTTCTCGGCCATCGGGCAAGTACAATTTTACACAGGCTATTATACAACCATGAACCTCTTTGCGAGAGTTCTCTACAACATCGACACCAAATTTTACAATATCACCAAAATGCAATTCGGCCTCTTCGTCGCCCAGTTTATTGTCGTTGATAAATGTGCCGTTGGCGGATTTTGTATCCTTTACCCAAAATTTGCCATCGGGCGTATACCAGATGACTGCATGCTTGCGCGATAAGACCTTGCATTCGAAAATTGCATTATTTTCGGAAACTTTACTCTTGGCTATCAAACGTCCCACCATGCATTCAATTTTCGGTATTAGAGATATGGTTCTCGTCTGAAATGGATGGGAATTTCCCTCGCATATCAAAACGATTTTTGCTTGATCATTTGTGTTGTTTTCAATGCTAGGTACGACTGTGGCTAAAGATGCCGTTGTCACATTATTCGAAGAGGCATCTAGGAGATTGCTATCAGGTTTTATTTGTGTATTTTCCACCGTCGCCGCGGAAGACAAGGCAAATGATGAATTCATCTGTGGTTTGGCATTCTTTTGCAGTCCCGCTACGTTCGCCGTCAGTGATAATTGGCTAAGAAAGTTCGGCTGCAAACCTGCTGCGGCCGTTGAACTGTTTGTATTTCCCGTTGCTGAAGCATTCAATGCTGACTGTAAAGCACTGTTAAAGTCCTGCGGAGTAAATGGGCAACTCAATGGCTGTGTCGGTTTGGCATTTTGAATGCTTTGTGTTTTTACCTTCACTGATGGTTGTAAGGTATTTGCATTAGAATTTGGAACGGAATTAGATTCATTCAAATCCTTTACCAATGTCTTATCATCACAACTGTTCACAATCAAATTGGATGCCAAGTCCAGAGATGTTTCATTCGGATTTGTAATATTATTTTCTATTGGTTCGGTTTCGGTTTCCTGGTCTTCTTTCAAACCCATTTCTTTTGTATTTTCTTCGGCCATAATTTTTATATTGCTATAATTTAAGACCGATGCTATGTAATCGTCTTCTTTCAAATTATTTGTCACTGCTGCTGGGTCGTTGTTGGATTTTTCCGTACTTTCGCCCGAGTTGCTGTTATCGTTTATTCTGTTGTTATTGCATGCAATTTTCTCGGTTATTGTTGGATTTTTATCTTTATTTTGTCGTTCGTTGTTGTTATCGTTTCCAGCAAATTTTATTGATAGCGGTGGAGATGCGTTGGTGGACACAGTCCCCGTTTACCTTTTGTATTGCTTGTTAGTTGATGATGTTTAACGATGATGCTATTGTTGCGATTTAGAATTAACCGCCTTTACTGCTATAGTTCAACAACAATGCTTCGGTATTAACAATTTGTTTGCTGTGCCGGTGATATTGTTGATGTAATGCAGAAAGAGTTTGTTGTTGTTGTATGTTCTGCTGGCTGTGGTAGATAGGGTGGTGTAATAGATTCTGTTCCAGTAGCTGATGTGGCAACAGACGACTGTGGACGATTTCTGTTTGCATCTTCTCACTTTGTTTTTGCCATTCCGTTTGCTTACTAAAACATGAACTCGCAAAATAAAAAATGTCAGGTATTAGTGAAAACATTGATATATATCGGAATTATCAATATTTCTATCGATAGAGTAAGCTGAGGAAAAGCTGAGATTGTGGGACTGAACATTAAAAACGACAGCATGAATAATTATTAAAAAAAATGTGGACATTCTTGGATGATTGATTTTTATAATCTGTGTTATGATCAGCATAAGTATGCATTTGGATTGAATGCAAAAAACCGAAAAAGAGATGGAAACAGAAAATAATTTGAAGTGCTTACCAGCATTGCCAAAGAGAGAGAGGAAGAGATTTTAAAGGAGATGTGCCAGATGAATAATGTTCAATCAATTAAACAAAAATGATTTCGTTGATTGAACCAAGAGAACATGTACAGAAAAGAAAATTAAAATATTGTTAAGCAAAGTTACTTACTTTTTTTGAATTTAACAAACAATTAGGTGTAAAATGAATAGTTTTGTTCCTTTACCTACTCCTGTTTGCAACATTTAACCGCATTCTTCAACGCCCTAATATTAATAAAAGTTGGCGGTCGCTTTTACTACCTTTTAACTAGGTTTTACTCACACACAACCGAATCCTGTATATACACATATGCAGTTGTTGGGACATAGCTAAATTGTTCAGTTATTAATAACCTGGGAGATTACTTACGATTTGAGCTACAATATTTTTTTTAGTCAATTAAGAAGTAAATTGAAAAATGTTACGTTTTTTATTTTAAAAACAAACTGAGTTTTGCAATCACATCAATTAAATTTTTAATTGAATAATAAAACAAGTAGAAAGTCTAAAGAGTCGGGCGGGGGCCGAATCAGACTCCGCGTTTAGTCACGAAATGTTTCGTGGAGTTCCATCGAAATTTCCGTTCAACGTTTCAACCTCTAAGTTCGACTCATGGAGCCACCCTGAGCTTTTTGCCAAAGACAGACCATGTGTCTACTCGTTCTCCATTCTGGTGTTGCAAACATAATTGCATAAATTAGTAATACCTGTTCCACAACGTGGCGAAGGGTATAAAAATTAATTGAAAATTGCTAAGAAAAATCTATTAAATTTTAATGAATGGCTATTTTATATGCGCAATTAAAACTGGATTGATAACTCATCATCTTCGTGGATTGAGAAGACAATTTCATTAAAAAATTAATTGATCTATTATTTTATTTATTATTTAATGTTATTCATTTCACCAACGCCTCTATGGAGTAAATGTTTGGATAGATTTAATACAACAATCAATTATGCTTAATCAATAACTCATTAAGATAACCTACGCACAATCTCTTTTAATAAAAAGTATTTTAACTAATATTTTAAAACAGTAAGGAAATAATTTCGTGTTTGAATCAGACAAAAATGTATATGTGTGTATAATTCATTATGATTAGAATTAAAAATAAATTCTGTGCTTGATTATTTGAAGCATAAAGGATACCTAATGAATTAATACTTCAGTTTTCGTCTTTTAAGAGGAATATAGCTGGGCCTGTTTCCATTTAAAATGGTTAATAAATGTCCCTAAGATAGGCAAATAGAATTGAATGTCGTGTTAGAAACAAGCTTTGTCCTTAATAATAAACGTTTAGTTGATACGACTAAATCAATCTGTTAACAGACTGTGGAGCTGAAAAAAAAACGGTGTGCCGGCAAACATGAAAACTATTCGCCACAGGCATTGAAACAACAGCCTAAATGCCCGTACTACACGAAAAGTTCCTTTTCTTTCCTATAAGCAAGTTTGCTATAGCACATCAAAATTGTAAAAAATTTCCATAGAAATAACATTTTGAGAATAACATTTTCTATAGAAATAAATTTATGACATTTTCTATAGAAGTAAAATTTATGACAACATTTTCTATAGAAGTAAAATTTAGACAAAATTTTCTAATAGTAAAACATTTTGAGAAAAAATTTTCC
>PGFW01017709.1:3529-13755 GCA_003123925.1 Haematobia irritans | reverse complement strand
AATTGCTTGTTTTTTTTTTCTTATGTAATCTTTCTGGTTGGGTAAATCAAAATTTTTGTCAAAGTGTTCAACAGTGTGTGATCATACGTAACTGTCAACTAAACAAATCAAGTCAAAGTAACAATTAAGGTCAATTTTATTACACTCTATAAGTTGCAAAAGTTCATCTCCAGCTCTCTGTTAACCAGGGGGTGTTTTACTCTCTTGATGTTCGTAGAGATTGATTTGATTGTTTCAAAAGCACATGTCAGTCCATGACCAGTGGCCCGAAGTAATGATCTCCGGCAACAAAGCAATCAGTGGACATACCAACAACGAAATATATATCAAGTCCGAGTCGAGTACATTGTAATGAATATCCTGCACTGTTGCCTGGTACGGTAAGGTCGATATAACCCCAATCTTCGCATGGTCTAACCATTATTTTTTGTGGTAAGGATCTAGAGAATTTCTACGGGCAGGCTGTTATTGTGTCATGTCTGGAGGGGGTTTTTTTATCTATTAAAATTTAATCGTTTAATACAACAGTTTGGACAAATTTGTTGCAAGTAGATTTTATTTTTCAAAAGACATAAGCAAAAAGCTCAATAAAGATTAACGGTGGCTTTGTGTAGCAGGCCTGCGCATAGAAGGAGCTGATTTTTTTGTTGCTGTGCTGTTTGCAAATAACCTTTATGTCATGGGTCATAATTTGTTTTTTGTTTTTTTGTAGTTACAATGGTTGAAATAGTTTCTTTGTGCTCTAAGAAATTAGTTAAGATTTTTTCATTGCATGTTATGTGGAGAGAAATTTTTACGATCAGACAGATAGAATTGAAAATAGTAATAACCAAAAGGAGTAATGTTCTTTATATTTGGAGAAGTCGAAACATGTTTTTCCCTAATTGCATTAAAAAATTAATGGTATAGTTTCAATAAAAGAAATATTCCGTCTTATTTATGTTTAAGATTATATTCCGTTATTTAATCCGAGTAAAAAAAGTGAAACTTTTGAAGAATGTAACTAACGTCGCATCGGAAACATTGAACTAAATTTTACTCCACCACTAGATTTTCCACAAAGCGTGTGGTTAAAACAAGGAGAATTTAATGCCTTGTTCGATACTTTTTGACTTCGCAGTTACGGATGAAATTGGGACTATGCCTCTCATAGAAGTAAAAAATGAAAGCAAAGAAATAAAGAAGAAATCATTGGCGCCAAATCATCAATTTTTAACCATAGCAGTATGTTCATTAAAATTTTTTATGTAATCGTACGAAAAGTCTTTCGTTTGCCTTTAGTTACATTATTGACCTATATGTGTAACGGTTCATTGAACTTTAGTTCCAGCATGTTTAGGTTCAATAAACTTTTTGAGACATAGTAAAAAAGTAAGTTTTCATTGAGTGTTAGAAAATTTCGAAACAAAAAAACATAATATAAATTTAACTACTAGCAAATAATTATTTTTACCAATAAAAATAAGATTAAATTTAGCGATTAGTTTAACTACGGAAATTGTTTTTCTGTGTATGCTCATTAAACTAATTTCGGCAGCATTTTTTAAATACGTGGTGGAAAATATCTCTATAAAATTTAAGAAATAATGTATTAAATAAATTGGCAAAATAGTTGACTAGAAACACTTTTAAATTAAACAGGAGAAAATTTAAAAAATCGTATTGACAGTTTCCTTCTGCCCATATAGTTAACATTCTGACTGTACATTCTACTATGTGCCAGACAATATCATGATTTATGAAAGATTGCTGTAATAGGAATCCGACGATTGATAATTTGTATGACCATTGGCAGATTTGATGAAGATGAAAAGTTGCTCGCCCTTAACAGCTTACAAAAAAATATTCTCTATTAGTACAATTTCATTTATTTTTATCAGAAGGGGACCTGTATCTGAATGAACCAATTTTAATTTTCGTATGGTTACTTGATGATAAATGGCGATATTACGTGCCGAAATGCAGGTCGATCGGATAAAAAATACTCCACTCCAAGTCATATCTGAAAATATCTCTGTCTTTAAATCATATTCCCGCTTTTTTATACCCACTTAAACTATTTCGACCATTGTCTAATGTTGGTGGAAAATTTCTATGAAATTTTGTAAACTAAATCCATTAAATAAATTGCAATAAAATATTATCACAAGCACTTAAATTAAGGGAATAACATTTTGAAGATCGTTTCGACTGCAATGGTGGTGGCACATGGTTAGCCATAGCCGCCTGGCATACACAAGGGTCGTGGGTTCGAATCCTGCAACGACCGAACACCAATAAGTTTTTTCCAGCGTGGATTATACAACCTCAGTAATGGTGGTGACATCTCTGAGGGTTT
This sequence comes from Haematobia irritans, assembly GCA_003123925.1. Taxonomy (NCBI): domain Eukaryota; kingdom Metazoa; phylum Arthropoda; class Insecta; order Diptera; family Muscidae; genus Haematobia; species Haematobia irritans. The sequence goes on along the minus strand of PGFW01017709.1, from coordinate 11,417 downwards.
CTAAAGCTCTCTATTGTCTTTCAACTGCAGTGTGGAACGCCGTTTCTGACTCGGCTATAAAAAGGAGGTCCGCTTGTCACTTGAACGCTTAACATGGAATTCGGCAGCCCGGCAACTCAAGTGATAAGCAGAGAAGTTCACCGACACTAGCTTGGTATACAATGGACTGAATAGTCTAGTGAGAGCTGATACTTGGGCTGGCCTCACAATAACGCTAACCTAACCTACCATGTCTTAATCTATTTGATATGCCAGATTCCTACTGTACCATTCTACTATAAGCAGATTTTTTATAGATTGGTATAATGGAAATCCCTATTGATAATTTTTATGTCTTTTGACTTACAAAATATACATATATTATAATTTTTCTTATTTTTATCAAAAGGTGACCTATATCTAAATATGAAGCGATATCGACTAATTTTTGTGTGGTTACTTGAGCAATACGTGTCTGAAATTCAATTTTGATTTTCAGGAGGCTTAAATCTGGGGGATCGGTCTTTTGAAATATATACAAACATATGAGCGATATATGGGAATAATGCAATAAAGTAAAGAGAAATATTTTTTTATGCTTCTTTCTTATTTTATTGTTCAAAAGTAAAGCATTTGGCCTTCGAATGGCGACAAAGCCATAAGAAGCTACGCGAAATTTACTCTGTGGTATTTTGGTCCATTCCCGGCGAAAGCTCCGTCTTGTGATGATCGTCCTTTTTTTAGTGCCAACCTTACTCTAAAAAATGTCGCAGGAGCAAAAATCCAACGGATTTGATCCGGAGATATTGGTGGCCACTGTGCAGTAGAAATGAAGCAAGAGACCTCCTTTTAAAACATTTTTGGTTATTCAAGTGCAAAAAGCGAAGATTTTCTGCGGTCGACGCGTTTGTCTGCGCATGGCTTCAATAATGTCTTTAGCTATTTACCTCATAATTGTGGGGATTTATTTTCACCATCACGGCGATGAAGGTCAACGATTCGAACGGCGCATCGGCCAACGGCACGCCATCGGCAACCATCGGCCAACGGTTACAACGGCCCACACTATTACCATGGGAGGCCTTGAGTTCTGATGGTCAATCAAAGGTGTAAATTTTCAGCTGATTTACAAAATTTCTTCTCCACGGAGAAAAACAAATTGGGTAATAAATCTGTCAACTGTTAGGCGAGTGGTTTAGAAATGATAGCAACCAAAATTTGATAGCAATACATATCAGCCACCCTGTATAATCCCCAATATCCATTTTAGGTGACCTATAGTTATAAAAGATCTTTAGTGCCATGTTTCCAGCAGATGTCTCTCCAGCGTGATTTCAACAGACGGACGGACATGGCCAGATCAAATCGGAATTTCACCACGACCTCGCCATTCTATGGTGGTGGATATAAAATTTAAAATTTAATATTTTTTCTACCTTAAAATATATCATGAGAAAGTATTTTAAAGATTCTTTCAATAGAACAATTTACCGTATTACTACTATACCACTCTACTATGTATAAAATCTCAACACTTATAGTAGATGGGTACTGTAGGAATCTCGTTTTCGTATAAAAGTGAAATTAAAAAAAAAATAACTATTAATGTTAATTGTCCAATAACTTTAAATTATTTCAATTGATTTCCCTAACAAGTTTTCCTTGAGTTCTTTAACAAAAAACAATTACCAATAATAACTTCCAAAACTGCAAAAATTTTCTAATAAAAAAAATAAAATTATTATAACAACTTCAATGTAGATAACAACATGAATACAAAGCAGCTATATAACAAGTAATAACATTTGACACAAATATGTCACAAACTTTGGTTGTTTGGAAACAAGCTAACTTGAATACAATTAACAACTACCATAGGCCATAGGAAAATTTTGTGAATAGAGCAAGAAATGAAAATGTTTGGACCACCCCACCACCTCCATTAATAATAGACATAAACATATTAGTTTGTGGTTTTTTTTTTGTTTGTTTTTGGTTACATTTTAAAATCACAAAATTTGTTAAATGTCTTTCAAAATCAACACACAGACTGTCCAAATAGTTAAGATGTGACATGACATAGGGTTAAGCGGAAAAAATATATTCTGGGCTTATGTTATAAAATTTTTTTATTTTATTAAATTGTAAATGAAATAGAAAATTTTCACTGTCAAACTACTATTTTTTCGGCAAACGTTTTTTTTGTTTTGCTGGGATGTTTACTAAAAAATTATTATTTTTAGTAAACATTTATTCACAATATATACAAAATATATCATAGTTAAAAAGTACCTAAAAATTTTAACAAATTTTCTTTTTTCTCCTCTTTCAGGTATGTACATCAACATCAACCTTTTTTTAAAATAAATTTTTTGACATGTGGTAAGAAAAATTATAAACATTTATGATATCAGAGTTTCCAAATCAATAACACATCTTTAAAAATTATAAATTAGTAAATTCTTTTGAACAAATGCCTAATAGGCCAGTCCGTTCGATACTAACAAACACCCAACACCAATAATAGATTGGAACAGTAGGAATCCCGACAACAATATTTCTATATAAATAAATTATTTTATCAAGAAAATGTCCATAATAATTCGGTCATAGTTAACATATCTGAGATCGTTTTATCGTCGATGTGGATCACTTCTAGAAATCGATAGGTTTTTTTCGGAAAAAATTCGAGGTTGCAGTTCACATATTTAAAATATTCCGTGGCTTCGGTATGTACATAGATCAGGTATCGTGCTTATTAAGGTACGATACAGAACTCCCTGGTATTTGGCTTCGCCACTTTTTTTCCTATTTTTTAGAAAATAACATATAAGTTAGGACTTAAATTACGAAAAGTCATAAATACATGAACGGACAGACAGATGGTCATATGTAAATCGACTTACATTTTGATTTTGAAACGATTAACATACTGCGCTATTGGTCTTCAATTCTCGGCGTTTTGAAAACGAACCCGAATACTAGTATCCGAGGAAAGCAGCCCCCAAGACTGAGCACTCCACGTTGGGCGCCATTTAATTATTTAAAGACCCACTCTACCAGGTCATATTTCCTTAAGAAAGTGGCTAACTTTAGTTTAGTTTGAACTACGAATTTAATGTACTCGAATTATCCTCATAGAAAAAATAATTTTAAATGATGGGGTTATTTCTCCTCCGATATTCATTATTATTGTGTCACATTTCAAGGGTTTTTGCAAAATATGATCGCCCCTTATTTAAATAACCCTTTTGATCTCATATATCTTGACTCTTGCTTCGGTATGTGCGAACAATAACTTTTATATGTCCAACATCGAGTTGGAATATGAGATATAAAACTTAATTTATGTACGCAGACGCATAGTATAAACGAGATCAGAGGAGACAAAAGACAGAAAAACGAGACCAATAGAAGAATAAAAAAAATCATATAACGTTAAAACTATAACATGGTCATGTTAACGCACTAATTGCGTTTTTGCCTGCATCTATATTTTTTTGGTTGCTAACATCATGGGTTTGCCGCTCGCCTGAGCGTAATATGTTAAACAAAAAACATTAAAATATTTTTGAACTATAAAAAAAATCAACAAAAACTGGAGTACAAAACACGAGTCTTGTTTAAACTCTAACTGTATGTGTCAATTTAAAATACAAAAAAAAATAATTTTTTGAACTCGTTATGTGATGCAGTTTTGTTTTTCTTTGCATTTGAACCCAAATCAATACTATGTTTGGAAGAAAGGCTTACGGAAGGAAGATATCTTATGGCTTTCAAAATGTAACGACTTAACTTATGTGGGAGAAAAATTTTTATGTCTGTTGAATTGTCGCAGGAACATAACTAGCTGTCCGAATTGGCAGGAGGCCGGCATATTTTGGTATTTTGGTATGTTGGCATTGTTAAAGTAGAATAAGGAATATACCCTACAATAGCCTAAAATTTAAATAATAGGCAAATATTAAAATAAAAATTCTACTAGGATTTTTTTTTCAAATTTCAAAATTTCTATAGGAAATTCAACAAAATTTTAATATTCTTTAGGAAATTTGAACAAAATTTCATTTCGTAGAAATTTTTGTCAAAAGATTTTGTCGCACAATTTTATATCTATAGGAAAACTTTTGTCAAAATTTATACCTATAGAAAATTTTGTCAAAATTATCAATTTCTTAGGAAATTTTGTCAAAATTTCATTGTCACAGGAAATTTTTTTGAAAAAAATTAATTTTGGATAAGAAAATTTTATATGTCAAGAATTTCAGTTCTATAGGAAATTGTCAAACAAATCTCACATATTTCCACACGAAATTTGAGTCCAACATTTCTTTTTCTGTAAAAACATTTCGTCGAAATTTCATCTTCTTATACAAAATTTCATTTTCTTCATAGGAAAAATTTTGTCAAAAAATTTCATTTTTATAAGAAATATTATAATAAGATTTCATTTGCTATAAGAAATTTTTTATCAAAATTATAATGTTTCTCTAGGAATATGTTTTATCAAAAATTTCATTTCTCTATGAATCTTTACCAAATTTTCATTTCATTTACACTCTATCATGTCCTAAAAGTTTTAAATAATTACTCTTAATATTAAAATAACAAATACTAAATAGGGATTTGTTTTTTTTATAAATTTCATTTCTTAGAAATTTCAGACGAAAAATATTTATTTCTTTAGGAAATTTGAACAAATTTTATTTCCTTAGGTAATTTTGAAGCAAAATTTATATAAAAATCTTGTCCAAATTTGTTATACCTACAGAAATTTTTAAAAAAATTTTATTTCTGTAAGTAATTTGGTCAAAGATTTCAGTTCTATAGAAATTTGGTCAAAATTTTCACATTTCACACGAAATTTAGTCAAACTTTCTTTTCTGTAAAAAAATTTACGTAACGAAATTTTCATTTCTCTAAGGAAATTTTTGTAAAAATTTCATTTTCTATTTGAAAATTTTGTCAAAGATTCCATTTTTATAAGAAATTCTGTCAAAATTTCATTTTTATAAGAAATTTTTATCAAAATTTCATTTCTCTAGGATATTTTATCAAAATTTCATTTCTCTAGGAAATTTTACCAACATTTCATTTCATACCCTACATAGCCTAAAATTTTAAATAATAGTTAATATTAAAATAACAAATTCTATAGGATTTTTTTTTTAAATTTCATTTCTATAGGAAATTTCAACAAAATATTATTTCTTTAGGAAATTTGAACAAAATATTTCATTTCTATAAAAAATGATGTCCAAATTTTATATCTATAGAAAATTTTGTCAACATTTTATGCCTATAGAAAATTTTTTAAAAATTTAATTTCTTAGAAAATTTTGTCAAAATTTCATTTTCATAGGATTTTTTTTTTAATTTTGAATAAGAAAATTTCGTGAAAATTTCAGTTCTATATAGAGAAAATTTGGTCATAGATTTTCCGTTCTAATAGAAATTTGGTAGAAAATTTCACATTTCACACGAATTTTTAGTCAAAAATTTCTTTTCTGTAAAAAATTTCGTTCGAAATTTCATTTCATTATCAAAATTTTCATTTCTCTATGGAATTTTGTCAAAATTTCATTTTTTAGAAAATTCTGTCCAAAAATTTCATCTTTTAAAAGAAATTTTATTCAAAATTTCATTTCTTAGGAAAAAATTTTCTCAAAATTTCATTCTTCATACCCTACATAGCCTAAATTTTACAATATATAGTTAATATTAAAATAAGCAAATTCATACAACGATTTTTGTTTCAAAAATTTAATTTCTATAGGAAAATTTTCACAAAATGTATATTTCTTTAGGAAAGTTTGAACAAAAATTTCATTTCTATAAATCATGAATGCCAATTTTATATCTATTAAAAAATTTTTAATTAAAATTTATTTTGATAAAAAATTTTTGTCACATTTCATTATATAGGAAATTTAAAACCAAAATATTTTACTTCTATAGGAAATTTCAAACAATTTTTTAATTCTATAGAGATTTTTTGTCAGAAGCCTTTGCATTCTAGCATAATAAAATTTTGGCTTAATTTAATTTTGATAAGAAATTTTGTCAAAATTTCATTCTATTAGGAAATTTTGTCAAATTCATATCTAAAGAAATTAAAAAAAAAAAATCGAATAAAGTTTTTTATTCTATAGGAAATGTTCTTCGTTCAAAATTTTATTTCTATAGGAAATTTCAACCAATTTTTTGTTATTTCTAGGGAAATTTTGTCTCTAATTCATCTCTATACGAAATTTGTCAAAATTTCAATTTCCAATTAGGAGAATGACATTAAAATTTCAAATCGTCTCCGAAAATTTAGTCAAAACTTCTTTTCTAAAAATACTGAAATCAATTTCTGAAACTGTATCAAAATTTTCAATTCTCTCGGAAATTTTTGTCAAAAATTTCAATTTCTCTAGGGAAATTTCTAAAATTTCAGTTCTGTAGAAATTTGGTCAAAAATTTCACGACGAAATTTAGTCAAAATTTATTTTCTATTAAGAAAATTTGCCGATCCGGAAAAAAATTTTTATTTCTTATCAAAATTTCATTTATCTCTTAAGGAAATTTTTAAGTTATAAGCCTAAAATTCATTAAATCTTGTCAATATTTTATTATGGAATTTCTAATCATCTTGTGGAAATTCTTCTATTAATTCAATATTCCAGAAAGTTATTTATCAAAAATTTCATTTCTTCGAAGGAAATTTTTGATTCAATTTTAAGATGTTGGCAAATTTTTTCTGATAGGAAATTTTATTCGAGATATTCTAATTTTATAAAGAACGATTTTGTATCGCTCAACAATTCTTTTCATTAATAATATTTTCGATCAAGATAATTTAATTTAAGAGACTTTGGTTGACATTAATACTTTATTCTCCTATATTAACAATATCATTTTACAACTCACATTAACTCTCTCTATAAGTGCAAATTTAAACGCAAAGATTTCTTATAAAGAATGAAATTTTTTTACAAAAGTTTCTAATAAAGAAGAAATTTAAAAAAATTTAGATCTTATAAAAACTGAAATTTAAACAAATTTTAATTTTATAAATGAATTTTTGTCAAAAATTTTATTTCTATAAGGAAATCTTGTCACAATATTTATTTCTATTGGAAATTTTCGCTCCAAAATTTCATTTTCACACGAAATTTGGTCAAAATTTCCTTCTATATAAGAAATTTTCGTTCAAAATTTCATTCTCTTATAGGAAGATCTTAAAGAAATATTAACATTACGGATACAAATCATTGTAACACAAAATCCATTTAAACAACCTTAGACTACCTATCACCATCACACACACAACTTTTTAAATACCGGTTACTATAAAACTCCTGCATAAACTGCCATTGCGCTTTCCGCTGTCGAAAAGCCACAATGACCAGATTATCGGACATCGATTCTTCAAGTTGAAACCGACTAAACGAAAGTTAACTCTATAGGGCAATCACCTTCGCATATAAAGAACATCAGTAATTGTCAATGTCAGTTTCGCAAGCAAAAAACTTTGTGGTAAGGTGATTTTCCCTTGCAATTACAATGCGCATTAAGATGGCGGGCAAAATTTCGAGAGATGGTGGGCTTTTATACCACTCAATAGTAAGGCAAGTCGCTGAATGGTGTCCTCCTAGTCTAGCTGGACGCTTTTGTTCCAGACCGTTTGTTATCAATGTGGTTGTCTCAATTAGTTCTTACCTTTTTCCTCGTTCTCGGGAATCGCGCCGCTTTTAATAGCTTTATACCATAGAATGGTAATTTTTATTGACAAATTAGTGAGGAAGAAGGTAAAAATTCCACATAAGGTATTCTTCCCTCCAACCAAACAAAACCAAGGCAACTAACTGTTGCTGTCATGATAACTAAAGCTTAAATGCGGCTGTTGTTTGTCGTTGTCCCTCCT
>PGFW01017708.1:3155-18346 GCA_003123925.1 Haematobia irritans | reverse complement strand
CAGACTATCGCAAATGATGAAAGGGCCCAGATCAATCTCTCTCCATCCATCCATTCACCATCCAGTCACCAGTCAATCCATTCACTCATCCATCGGCTTATATTCATTTGACATGTTAGCAAATAAAAATCCAAAGCCATATCAATCATCAACATTGGAATCCAGAACTTAACGTTATCTGTAGAATATTTTACATATACGCATGTATGATTACTTACTAATACTTAGTTATTTATATTTTTGCACATCGTACAAACAAACACACACACCCCCACGCAACAGATACATCTTCATACACTTGCACACTTCCATAATTTTCCGTTAAAAGTAAAATTTGAATATAAAAGTGTACGTAACATTAAATAAGATTTTATGCAATTACATATCATTTAAATGCATCCATTTACACTTAATTAATAATATTGTTTTAGAGTGAATAAAAAAAAACAGAAATAAAACTTTTAATTATTTTAATATTTTGTGTAGGTAGATTGAAAAAACAAAGAATAATAAATTTTATAATTTTTAATACCTATTAACTACAACAAAAACATAATCATAAATATTATTCGTCTATGTATACTAAAATTCTAGTAGGACACTAAAATTGTTAGTTTGGTATATGTTGTACTAAACAACACACACCGCATCTTGTTAATTTAACATTCAATTTTCTTTACATATAAATAATAACATTGACTATCGTTCGTAAGCGGTTATTCGATGCAAATAAACGTGCCAAAACTTAATCAACTGGTCAAATAAAAATAAAATGAAGAAATTGTGTGTTTGAAGTTGAGATATCTCCAATAGATAGGCTCTGCAGATTTAATGGTTCCCCTGTTATAAAGCAGAGCTTCACTAACCATTGTTGCACCTTGAGTCTAAAATAATCTATCTAAAATTAGAGCACGAAAAAATTTTTACCAAAAGCAAAAATAATCTTCATTTTAGTCAAAATGTTTATTTTTTATAGAATATTTTGTACTACATTTTATTTTGTAGAAAGTTTGCAAATTTAACTTTTATAGAAAATTTTGTCAAAATTTTATTTCTATAGAAATTTTTTTTCAAAATTTTAGTCAAACATTTTATTCTTACTAATTAGCAAAATGTTTGTCAAAATTTAATTTCTATTAGAAATGTTTTTAAAAATTTTATTTCTATAGAAATTTTGTCAAAATTTTATTTCTATAGAAAATTTTCTGTCAAAATTTATTTCTTATAGAAAATTTTTCAAACTTTTATTTCTATTTTCATTCGTGTTTTGCTTTTTATTGTTGTTATGTTACTGTAATCATATTTGTTGTTTTGAATCTCATACACTTTAAAACATTGTGTACTAACTACAATAGATCTCTCTCTTGTGGGGTGTGGGTGCAGTATTTGGGATTTTCCCCCAAATCATGGATATTTGTTCGTGGATGGGGACTAAAATGTTCAGTTTGGGACTTGGGGATTTGGCGAGGAATTTCCATAAATTTGGGGATTTTTGTAGGGATTTATCTAAATCTGAACGATTTCAACCAAATTTGATAAACTTAACAATATTGTTAATTCGACGTTAAATTCAGGACTTAGAATCGAAAAATCTAGGCGGAAGCTACCGGCAGTATTAAAAAGACTGATGCAGAGAACATAGACCAAGAAATGTATAGACGTCTCAAGTCAGGAGAGAGAATTTGCAAATGGCGCCGTGCTATAAAACGTCATTTTTCAGCCACGAAAAAAAACAAAGTATCACAATGGAAAAAAATTTCGCAATTTTTCGCATATTTTTGGTGCTTGTATGGAGTTTCAAACAGCGAAACAGAAGCAGAGTAACCGGCCTTAAATGCTGAAGCACCTTTTTGCGGGAACCTTGCCGAACGTATCTGGAATATATGTTTAAAAAATATATTAAAAAAAAAATGGTTGGTTTGGTCCGATAGCAGGGATCGCGGAACCCAGGTTCCCTTGTATTACAAGAAAAAGTGAGAAAAATGTGAGGGAATATACAAATTAGCCAGAAAAAAAATTTGAGCACAAATCTTCTTTGGGAGAAAAAAAATGCTTCCTAAGCATATAAATATTTTTGGGTTCAAGAATGGTTTCCAAACCCATATTTATATGTTCACATTTAGAACAATATAGTTTGAAATTTGGATGGAAAAAGTACAAGAATGTTTTGGAAGCTTAGACTACCCAAACATATTATAATGTGTTTTAGACCACATGGTTTCAAACATATTCATATATTGGAAGAAATCAAAATATTAAAAAATATTTGGGCAATATCCAAATAATTTATATTGCTTGAAAGCAAAAAATATTGTTTGGGAGTATATGTTACAGAAGCGATTTTTTTGAAGGGTGGTGGGTATAAAAATATACCTTACACTAAAAAAAATTATTGGGCTTGATATGAAAAGACTTAAGTTACCTACAATTTTAGAACTTGTAATTAACACAATATTAAGGGCATTATTTTTAAAACTAAAGGTATTTTTACTAAAAAAAATTCGCAATCTTTGCTTTAAAATTTTGTGTCATTTATATTAAGAAAACGAATCTTTGCAAATTGTCGTTCCTCTATTAAAGCCGCATGTCTTTTAAATATGCCAAGTTTTCCTTAAAGTGAAGTGAAATATTTTTGATTTGAAAGAAATAATTTTTAATTTAATTGAGATAATCTATATTTTTTATACGCTTATTTAGATTAAAGGCCTCTACTTTAAAAAGAAAATCGAGAAATAAAATCGAAACTAAGTGGGAAAATAGAAATTGTGGTGTCTTTTCGAAATTGTCCTTTTTAAGTGGACATCGATAGGTGACTTAAGGTTTTAAAGACAATTTCATTAATTTTTAAAGAATTTTTCCTGATTATTTAAGTCAAGTTGACCTTACCCTAAAACAATTTTTTCCTTTCCATGTTGATGCATACCTCATTTTTAAGTAAAATCACCTAATTACAAAGGACAATACGACTATCACATTGAAAATTTTTATCGACTTTTGGACAAGGAGAAAAAACTTATATTGGAGAAATGCGTCTTCTATGCTAAGCAAAAATGTGCATTCGTATTTTAAGACATGAAATCTTTGGCCTCACGACAATATTTTTTTTTCAGATAATAATTGGGAGTTTTTTCACATTAATAGGATTGTTTCTTTTAAATGTTAATAAGCCAAACGTGTCAACGAAATTGTGGCACTGCCCCCATATCAAGTAATGAAAACTGGCGATATATAGGCCCAAATCCTAAATGAGCTAAATTATAAATTAGCGACTGGGCCCCCAAAATTAAATCCTGTGTCCGTTTCTACTCCAAATGCTCCATTCGCACCCTATCGTAAACCGTGGAGTAAAGAGGAACAAGAAAATACCCTAATGTATGGAAATTCCCCACCATAATCCCGCCAAAGACTCCAGCTAGAACATTTACGTCGCCTATCCACACCAAAAATATCCCCAGTCCTGGGGGAAAAATGTTCATAAAGCTAGCATAACATGTTTGGGACATATATGTTTAATATTTAAGAACATATTATGTTATGGGACATAAATGTTTTGTAAATTATAATATGCTTGGATGCAAACATATATTAATTTTTAGAAATATCCCTATAAACATATATGGTGTTTAGTAAAGCTTTGGAGCGCTTAATTTAATCAGGGAGCGATATTGAAATAAAGTTGGTGGTTGTTGGCATTGTTATTAAAAATTAACAATTTTATTTTCACTTGGACAATTTGATCAGCTAATTCCTTTGATCTTACCAAACTGTGGTGGTCGCGCTGTTCGAATCGATCCCCGTCCGGCAAAAGGTAAAAATAAAAATAAAAATCATCATAAAATTGAATAATTTCTTCTACAAATGTTTGTATTAACAGAAAAAGGTGGGCTAAGAACTAAAAAATCTCGTGAAGTGAGAAAGATTTCGGTGGAATATAACATATTAGATCAGAAACAAAAATTTTGAAGGCATTCAGGTCGAAAAAACCTATGTTTGTTAGCAGCCTATATTAACCTGCTTATTTTCATAATTCATTATGATTGTAAATATATAAATAAATAATAAAAATTTTGGAGCACAAACCCTACGGGAAATGAATCAAACCACAGGACCGTTGGGTAGCCAGACTAGGTCCGCTGGTGTGCATGGACCAGTCCTAGTTCTGGTCAAGACGTAATGGGAAGGGAACCGGTCACTTTAAACATGGGTTTGGTCATTGACGGGGTAATTTACACTTTTAGGACACGTCCCTTAGGACTCGTTTCCTTAGGACACGTCCTGGGACGATTTTAGTAGTAGCAGCTCCATAGACAGGTCCGTCATGAACCAAGTCTCAACGGACAACCTCGTAGGAATCTGTTTCAGTTATTGTGTTTATCCCGAATCCGGCACGCAGAAATGAAAAACCTTTTGAAAATATATTGAACAATAGGTTATTTGAGGTAATTCTACTTCACTAAAGTGTGTAAGATCAAAATAAAAAGCCTTTTTATATCAAGGCGAGTATTGGAAATCACTTAAAATTATGAAACTATTTAAAAACTGCAACAACTGGATCACCGGTAGCCAGTCGCTGTGATAAGTGTCCGTCAGTGACAATTTGGGCACCAATTTCCCGTAGGGAATATTGTTTGGGAGAATTTTGTTTTAAGCATATATATATTTTTTGGGTGGCAAAATGCTTTCCCAAAACATATTATATGTTCACAATAATAACGTATGTGTTTTTTTTGGAAGACAACATTAATTGTAATTTGGATGCAAAAATACAAAATGTTTTGGAATAATTGACTGCCAAACATATTTGTTTAGAACAATATGCTTTCAAACAATATTTATATATTGGAAAGATCAAACATATAAATGTTTGGGCAATAGCCAAAAATAGCCAAAAAAAAAAAAAGCTTGGTCGAAACATGGGATCGAAACTCCACGACCCTTGGCATGCAAGTCGGACCATATCAAACCACTGCTCCAGCGGTGGGTCCAAATTCTAAATGTTTGTTTCTGTAAAATAAACTTTTGTTTATTCGGGTTCGTGGGCGGGCCGCAAGCTAATGCTAATATAAATATAACTTATATGGATATTTGATCTATTGAATGACCATAATATAACAGGTTAGCATAGCTCAAAGTGGTTAGTGTGTTGGCTTACAAAGTGCATGGTCCGGCGTTCGATTCTCACGTCGCAGGCGAAAGGTAAAAAATTTAAAAAATTTATAAAAATCGTATAATTTCTTCTACAGTTGTGGTATTACAGGAAAAGGTGTTTTAAGAAACTAAAAAACCTTGTGGATGTGAGAAAGATGTGAGGGAAAATGCAATTATCTAGAAATACAATGTTTTTTTTTTTTTTTTTGAGTTTGTCTTTATGAAATTGTTTTACAGTCCTGTGAAAAGTATAAACGTTTTATCACAAAAATAGTATATACTTTCTTCCAAATACGCTTCCTTACAGAGAAAAGCAAATGAGAAACGAATTTTGTTTGTCTTAAAATTTCGTTTGGGAGGAAAAGAATTATTTTTTTGCCGTGTATTAACTTGGAAATTAAAAATCTATTTTTGTAAGCTGAAAATTAAATTTTTTGCCCTAAACTAATATTTACGTAATTTGTTGGACACTTAAGAAAACCGCCAGCGCTTCAGACAATGTAACAAACAATGGAAGAATGGGGAAAAGTAGTGTTCGCCAAAGACGTAGCCATATAGCTTTGCCTAAGATATTGAACCTGCCATATTTTGTGTTATAAAACAATAAGCAATGCCCTTGTGCTTGGTGAATTTATAAAACTTAACTGTCACCACCACGTTGTCATAACGGTCAAAATGGAATATTTTAAGGTAGATTTTGGAAGTACAACTTAAGCCCATTCAAAGATGGAACGTTTGTAGAAGCTCTTCAAATATTCAAATTAAAATTTAAAAATAAAACTGGCAAAAAAAACTACATTCATACAGGCAGTCGTTTATTGTCTTTCAAAATTACTTGGCATTTTACAATGTCCAAATTGTGATATGTATATGTATGTGAGTGTGTGTGTGTGTATGTAAGAAGTATGATGTATGATGGATTTTCGAAAATTTTGCAAAAATGTAACGCCATTGTGGTTTTTGTTTGGCTGGTGCTCTAAGATAACGCCCTTGCTTCCAAAGTGAATTGTTAGTGAACGACAACAAAACAGACGTTTGAACGGCAGCGAGACCACATTCGACGACGACGGGGGTATGTGACAATGAAAGAAGGAGGGAGTACGCCGGCGTATGAGGTACTAACGGTGGTGAATTGTTTCAAATTCAAACTCCAACATTTGTGTTTCACTTTACGTAATGGCAGTACATGCACATTTACTTTGCTTTCGGTTTCTGCGGAAATTCTGCAACACCTTTCAATTGCCGTTTAGATTTGAAGTTTACAACACTAAACAAACACATCAGATCACAGTAGAAATATGGAAACGTCAGGAGTGAGGAGGAAGTTGAAGAAGAGGGGGGAGAATTACATACCGTTATAAATTCAAATATTTGATTTTTTTTTTTCAATTTTTCAGGCCTTTGTAAAAGCTGTTACCAGTGGTGTGGAGAAGCGTTTGAACAAGGCACTTCTCTCGGAAGAATTCAAAAAAACAATTGGTACCAACTGACCTCGTTCTAAATAGCAGACAAAAACGAAATCCTTCAAAAACCATAAGACTCCGAGGACGTGGTTAAAGCGATCACTGGCCCAAGAGGATGGCTAAGATCATAACGGAACAAAAAGAAAATCACAGAGCATGAGATAATTTTAGACGAGCGAATTGTCCGCGACGATAAATCACTTGGGCTAGTCAGGCAAAGCGTATAATGACAGTAGTAGAGTATTGAACTTAACCAGCTTAACTCCATAGAGACGCGACTTCTGAATGAGTTTTTTTGAGGAAGTCCAATCAGAGATTTTTTTCAAACAACGCGATGAACAACATGGTCGGATCTGGTCAAAGATGGTAAAGTAGTAGGCACTGAAATGAAAATACACCGCCAGCGAAACGCATGCAAATGGATAATGATGATAATGTTGGGAACGTCCTGATGAATTGGGATACGTTTATCAGATGTATACGAAAAAAATGGCGTAAACCCTAATAACAAATCCTTAATGCAACACCTCCAAAGGTGAAGTAAATGAAACCCCACAAAATCCCTCTCCAAATTATTAAACACCAATCCACTGCGCAACTATATTGCAGCCGGTGGCAATATTGAATGGAATTTCGCAAAGATTGCCCTTACCAAAAGGCCTTTGGATTTGACGGCGAGAAGAGGAGAACCCGCAAAGGAGAAACTATCAATGGCTCGAATCACATTTTGGCAGTGAGTCAACGGCCTCATAATGAATTCACGGAAGAAAGAGGTGGATGTCATTGAACCCACAAGAAAACCTAATTTCAATGTGGACAAATTAAGTCAAACCAGAACAGCAGTCAGGCAGTATTACAAATCCTCCCTACGAATACTGCTGCTCAGATAAAAAGCCCTCCTCTTAATGTGTCAAACGCAGTGTAGATGCAATGAATGGGCAATGCCTGGTGGCGTCAAATAGGTGTCACCTCCAATGGCTCCAAATATTATCAGGGTATTTCCAATTGGAATAACCGCAAAGATTCGGCTAACAACACCAACTACTCCCGCCAATCAATTTTGCCTCAAAGGCATTTTTCGTGATGATTATCCATGCTTCCATTGAACGCAAATCAATTGAGAAAGACGAGTGCTGTCTAATACCCAAAGGAATAACTTGAATTCCGATAGCAAAGCCGCCATATGTGAAAATTAATCCTAGGCGATAGTTATAGTTAGCCGTGAAGATATCCTAACAACAAGAAGAGACAAGTCTGTTCATCACAGTTCCTAGCTAGGTCTAGGCAAAATCTCGAGATCATCTCGACAGCGGAAGCTTGACAAACTTACTGCTCCGTACCTACCGACGATGATCGTTATATTAGTGGATCCCGCACAGATCTTCCACTATGGTTTGAATCTGAAGGACAAAGATAAAAACGTAAGCTACACACGTTGCCGAGGTTATGGAATGAACCCGATCCTCCTTTGCCTCCCCTGGAAAAAATTCCTATGTGGAGGAGAGAGCCCAAGAGTTATGAACGGACTTTGTGGAGAATAATGCCGTTACAATTCTCTGAGATCGACCAAAAAAGTCCCTAACCAACAAAGGGAAATGGTGGCAAACGCCTTGAAGAGACCGGCCGTGCACAGAGGCGACGCAAATGGTGAAAGAAACTGCGCCAATAAACGATGTGGCACAATCTGACATTAAAAAACCGACAATGGAGGTATCCAAATTGGCCACGCACCGGACTAACTGACCCCCAACCACCACAGTAGTTTCGATCCTCTTCGGCCTCGTGGAAGGATTACCAATAAATTGTACGTTTCAAAATCGTATCCACATCAAACTGTATTGTCTAACTGCGAACAATGAGTGAGCAGGTGGCACACGTGAAACTAGCAACGTTAATGAGGAAAGCAAAAATGCAGAGGACTCGCTTGCTCGCAAACACTCCCATCGCCTCCTCCAACGGCTGTGATTCAGCATCACCCCAGCACGGGTCACCTACCACAATCAAAAACCATGAGACCCCAATATGCTAACAGCAAAACTACGCAAACAACACCATCCACGATTTCCACTCCACCGTAGCCTCACATGCGTTCGCAGCAAAGTAGGCCAGGTCATCGGAAATTCCTTGCGTAAATTGGTGGCAACTGGCGTTCGCTAGTGTGGAGCGCAATATGCGAATGAAGTCGCAAATCAAAGTCCAGGGGTCAAATACACCTGCTCCAACCGGTAATCCACAGCCGCCACCAATCAACGAAATCTTGCTACTAACCAGCAAATACAAATGTAATCGGATGGCCATATTTTGGAGGTAATCACAACACCACAACGTCCCATGAATGACTCCGAGGAGGAAGTCGCACCAATCACGAATTCAATACGCAGGCTAGCAGACAGGTGATAGTGTTTTACAGTAATGCTAGCGCGTCCCCGATAGGCGAGCTTTGCTTCATTGCCACCCGCTTCCCATCGGTGAGTTCGAATAAATCGCTGATGCGTACGAGAGTTTATAAGTCCCCTAAGCAACGATACTACATTGGAGAAGATCCCCTACTTCCAGTAACCTACTATATGGCAAAAGAGAATATCAGTCAGGACGCCGAACGCGAAAAACGACACCCAACGGCAAATGGGCATGGGTCACACCACATCATAGCAAATACAACAACAGGGAAAAACATAACATCGGCTGCATACTCTTGGGGACGGTGCTATCAAAGAAAGGGTAATCATCGTATGAGTGGATCAACAGCCAAATTTAAATCAAGGGATATCGCAGGCAAGCACAGAACATTGGCCCCGCACTAAAAACTCAAACGATCAAGCCTCCTTAACAGTAAGCATCAAATATGAGACACCAGACCATGAAAGCTTAATCGTCCAATGTTACGGGCAAAGTGGCAGAGTAAGGTGGCGTCAAGCAACAGGCAACAATTGGAACAACGGATCGCCTAATGCAACACCATTTACGCCAGAATACAGGACCACTGAAACCCTGCTCGCAAAACCTATGCTAAATCTAATGAATCGTAGTAAAAGCTTCAAGTTGTCCATGGCCATGAATGGAAGCAATGATCCACTAGTCCCCATTTAACAATGGAAAAGCTACAATGGAAAAATCAACTAACAACGGTTACAACATACAACAACAGTAAGCAATCTTCAGTCTATGCCATGCTTCCAAGTCAAATCCCCCATCTCTATTCTAGCTTGCAAAAGAGAATCACCTGTGCAACAGACCACAAGCCCTGAAAAGTCCATCGATTGTTAATTGATAAGTCCCGAAGCCAACGGGATTTTACCAAAAATCGGCAATGAATGAAGATGAGTTCGATAACTAATGGCGAACGCCAAACGGCTACAAAAATAATCGCAATACTGATGAAGGAAAGAAAAGGCGCACACCACCCTATAAGGGGACTGGTATCATACATTGAAAGACGACTACAAATATCGTCACCTGGTCACTAATCAACCTGCAAGCAAAATCCTCACTAGACCTGCTCGTGGTGGTTCGTGAGGATCAAACAAAGGATACGGCTAGCATTATAAGGGCATGAGGAAGTTAACCTGCGAACAAAAACGAAACCCAACCGATCCGGTTGCGACCATTATCAAAGTACGCAAATAATGGACTATCGCAAATGATGAAAGGGCCCAGATCAATCTCTCTCCATCTCATGCGCATTCACCATCCAGTCACGCAGTTCAATCCATTCACGGTCAATCGCATTCGGCTTTAGTTTTCATTGACAATGTTAGCAAATAAAAATGCCAAAAGCCATATCAATCATCAAAACCCCAAAATTTTTGGGAAATCCAGAACTTAACCGTTATCTGTAAGAATATTTTACATATACGCATGTAATGATTAACTTACTAAATACTTAGTTATTTATATTTTTGCACATCGTACAAAACAAACACACACACACCCACACGCAACAGATTACATCTTTCATACACTTGGCACACTTCCATAATTTTCCAGTTAAAAGTAAAATTTGAATATAAAAAAGTGTACGTTAAGCATTAAATAAGATTTTTATGCAATTACATATCATTTAAAATGCATCCATTTACGACTTAAATTTAAATAATATTGTTTTTAGAGTAGAATTAAAAAAAAAAAACAGAAATGAACTTTTTAATTATTTTATATTTTGTGTAGGTAGATTGAAAAAACAAAGAATAAATAAATTTTATAATTTTTTTAATACCTAATTAACTACAACAAAAACATAATAAATAAATATTAATTCGTCTATGGTAAATACTAAATTCTAGTAGTACACTAAAAAATTGTAGTTTGGTATATGTGTATCCTAACACAGTCAACATCTCGCGCAATCTTTTGTTTAATTAACATTAATTTTCTCTTTACATATAAATTAATAACATTACTAATCGTTCGTAGTGGTTATCGAATGCAATTAAATGTGCCAAAACTTAAAATAAGCTGTCAAATAAAATATTAAAATGAAGAAATTGTGTGTTGAACTTGAAGATAATTCCAATAGATAGGTCTGAGATGGTAGCACGCTGCACCGAAAAAATCGCTTCTGTAACATATACCCTTTTTTTTTTACCTTTTGCCGGACGGGGATTCGAAACAGCGGACGCACACAGTTTTGTAAGGATCAAGAGTAGCTGATGCTAATTGCCCAAGGAAAAAATAAAATGTTAATTTTGTAAATAACAGCAACAACCACCAACATTAATTGCAAATATCGGCTCCGCGTTAAATAGCCTTCCAAGCTACTAAACACATATATGTTTATAGGCTATTTCTAAATTAATATATGTTTGGCAATCCAAGCATATTATATTTTACAAACATTTTAATGTCCCAAACATGAAATATGTCTAACAATAATTAACAATATGTCCAAACATGTTATGGCTATGTTTATTGAAAACATTATATGACTTGCACTCAAAAATATTGTGTTAAAAAATTTGTGTTCCAAAACATATAAATGTTTATAGCCAAACATATGAAAAAACAAGTCTTTTTCATCGCGTGTATAGAAGCAGAGCTATCCTAACCACGGATGCCACTTTGAATCTAAAATAAATCTACCCAAAATTTTTGAGAAAATTTTACACAAAAAGAAAAATAATCCTATTTTGTCAAAATTTTATTTTTTATAATGAAAAATTTTGTCAAAATTTTAATTTTTTAGAAAAATGTTGAAGAAATTTTTAGTTTTATAAGAAAATTTTATCAAAATTTTATTTGCTATAGAAATTTTTTCAATATTTTTTCAACATTTTATTTCTGTAGAAAATTTTATCAAATTTTTTGTCAAAATTTTATTTCTATAGATAATTTTGTAAAAATTTTATTTCTATAGAAAATGTTGTCAAAATTTTATTTCTATTTTCATTCGTGTTTTGCTTTTTATTGTTGGTTCACAGAAAAAAAAAAAAAAAAAATTAATCACCAAAAATATTTCCAATTAAAAAAGTTAATTGAAGTTGAAAATTTTGTTCAATTAATAAATTAATTGGTACAATTAACTTTTTAATCAAAGATAGAAAAACATTAAGTTAATTAAGCCAATGAATTGAAAATTTTAAAATTTTTTAGTCCCGAAATAAAATTTCTAAGCCAATTCAAGAATGTAATTGAAAATAGTTAGCGCTTTTTTAATTTACTAAAATTAAATTGAGTTTGCATATCAATATCAATTAAATTTTTTAAATTGAATCAAATTAAAAAATTAATTGAAAATTTGGTAATGAATCAATTAATTTTTTAATCAAGAATTTTTTCTATGCGCCAAATTAAAACTGTGATTGATACTAATTCATTTTCGTGATTGAAGACATTTCAATTAAAAAAATTAATTGGATCAATTAATTTCGTGATGAATCAGAAAAAAAAATTTTTGTGTGTTTGTACTGTAAATCATATTTGTTGTTTTTGATCTCAGCTTTAAACATTGATGTTGACTAAAGCTACAATATTTAGCTAACCAACAGAGGAAAAGAATGTTTGTCAAAATTATTTTGGGCAAAGCCCTAAATAGACTGCAGTATGATGTTGGCATGGACGCACGTTTTCGGAAATTCACATCATCATCAGCATCCTGCTACTTTTGCAAGCAAAACTATCAACATTTCAGAAATAATACAGGCAGTTCACACCGGAACCTTAACTTCCGACAAGGTTTTTATGAGCGCTATGCCAGAATATTATCAAAGACACTCTCCTGCCTATCTCGATTGAAAAGGAAGAGAATCCTGTTTTGGTCACCTGGAGATATTCCGGAAGCTGCCCATTCTTTTTTCCGGAGGTTCAAGTGTGGTTGCCACTGTTGGGGTGTTGCGTGAATGCCGTAAATTTATTTGAGTAATTGGTTGTAGTTGTTGTTGAAGTAGAGGATGCCTGATGAGGAATGTGGTAATCCGTAACGTGGCGTCCATTGCAATCATCTTCAGTCTATTAGGGCTTTGGCCCAAATAAATTTGACAAACATTCTTGTTCCTGCTTTGGTTAAGCTTAACCTATTGTAGTTTAGTCAACAAATGGTTTTAAAGGAGATCAAACAAACCCAGCAAAAAAGGGCGTC
This sequence comes from Haematobia irritans, assembly GCA_003123925.1. NCBI lineage: Eukaryota > Metazoa > Arthropoda > Insecta > Diptera > Muscidae > Haematobia > Haematobia irritans. The sequence continues at coordinate 5,161 of PGFW01017708.1, read as the reverse complement.
GCAAAAAGTAAGATGAAAATGTTCTTTGTTTGATCCGGAAGTGTGCAAATTGTAGCAGAAGCGATGAATTTAACTTGGGCTTGTCATAGGAGGAGTCCTCCATTTCAACAGCCGTTGCACTGAATTTGCATCACTTCTTTAGGAGTGATCCGAATTCAATGTTTTGGATGTAAATTAAAAAAATTCTGTAATATTTTGTCAAATAAATCATTTTTATAATTTTTATAATTTTTAATGGATTCTAACGCTTGTCGGAGCGTTTGACCTCAAATATTTTCAAAAATTCACAATTTTTTCAGATTGGATTTAGCACTTTTTTCGACAAAATTTAAATGATTTATACCATTTTTTGAATTCTTAATCTGTTTTTAACTATTTAGAAACAAAAAAGTTAAAAATTACCGCATTAAAACTATGAAAAACAAGTTATAAAAAATTGAATTAAAACAACTTCCTGGGTATTTAAAATAAAGAACATCATTGGGAGCGCATCTTCTTGAAGTGCTTTTAAAGTTGTGCCTTTGGAAGAACTTCCAAATTTTTTTGCTGGGAACAAATAGAAACTTTTGTCAAAATTTTATTTCTATAGAAAATGTTTTCAAAATTTAATTTCTAGAAATTTGAAATTTTATCTATGAAATGTTTTATATTTGAAATTTTGTCAAAATTTTATTTCTATAGAAAATGTTTTCAAAATTATTTCATAGAAATTTTGCAAATTTATTCATAGAAATTTGTCAAATTTATTTAAGAATTGTAAATTTATCTTAGAATTTTCAATTTATTCTAGAAATTGTGAAGTACCTTATTTGGTATGTTACAAAAATTTACCAAAACATCAAGGATTCTACACAATCTACCAGACAGTAAAAAATCGGCCCTTTCTGTAGAATTCTACCAACTGTGACAACCGTGTTCCTAACCCAATTTGCTAGGTTTTGAAGATACATGTAAATCTGAGCAATGTTGCCAGTATTTGGGGATTTTCCTCCAAATCATGGATATTTGTTCGTGGATGGGGACTAAAATTTTCAGTTTGGGACTTGGGGATTTGCGAGGAATTTCCATACATTTTGGGTTTTTTCGGGAATTTATCTAATCTGACGATTTCAACAAAATTTGATAAACTTAACAATATTGTTAATTCGACGTTAAATTCGGACTTTGGAATCGAAAAATCTAGGCGGAAGCTACCGGCAGTATTAAAAAGACTGATGCAGAGAACATAGACCAAGAAATGTATAGACGTCTCAAGTCAATTCACAATGACATTGAGATATTTGCATACTTTTAGGCTGTACCCATATCGGATTAAAAGCACTATGCTGTGAAACTGGAAAAGTACTCCCAAATGTAGCATTATTATAGAAAAAAAGACTGCTAAAATCAGTAGTCGGTGTCTAGTGTTATATTTTTGTACTTTGTTATATTTTGTACTTTTGTACCGGCTAGCGAAAACAATTCGTAAAATGTATAGCATTTAAAATGTTACCAAAAAAGGTGATCAATGACAAAAACATTTGTTTTGTATATTCCGAAATGCGAAATGTTTGCTGTTATGTCTTAGTTTGACAAATATTCAGATTTTTTTTTAGAAAATACATATTTTTAATATATTGTTTAGTTAGCACAGCAACAAACATTTTCAACAAAATGCCGACATACTAGTAGAAAGTCTGTGATTACAAAATTATGGTCAAAAATTTAAAAAAAAATCATCATTTTAGTACCCAGAAATAGAAACAATTTATTACTGGAATTGGATTCTTTGTTTACTATACTGAGAATAAACTTACACAAAATAGAATGTGCGATTGTGCTTACATATATGTATCATATAGCTAATAAATTTGCAAATCTTTTATGTAACATACATAGAAAAACCTAAAAACTAAGTTATGAGACAGATTTTTGTAATGAAACATTCACATTTTTTTGCTAAATTTTCCACTTATGTTTCGTTTTGGCGGTACCCAACGCAAATATGCAGGATCCACGGTAAGTTT
>PGFW01017701.1:22102-34219 GCA_003123925.1 Haematobia irritans | reverse complement strand
ATGGTTACCGCTTATATTTCTACAACACGAACAAATTCCTGCAAAGTCATTAATATGCACTGAAAACAATATTGACCTAATACGAAAGATTACGCAACCTAAATTTTAGAATACGGAATTTACACAATATTAAGGACAAATTTCTTTAAAATAATTAAATTTTAGTTAAAGAACCTTTATAATCTTTTCTCAAATATTTTTACTTAAATTTAGACACTAATCTTGGAAATATGCTCCCTTGTTAAATTTCGTATTAATAAGGAAAAATTTTTTTTCCTTCATAAAGAAAAGTCATTTTGATACAGAAGAAATTGATCTTCACACAAAATTTTTCTGATTCAACTCGAATGAATTGACCAAGTAATTTTTTTATTGAATCTTAAACAAAAGTGATAGTTCAATTAAAGAAAATATTGATACTAATTAATTTTGCGATTTGATTTTTGGTTTCATTTAAAAATTTTGTCATCATATAAATTTTTAATTGAAAAGGATTCGTGAAATATTTTTCTGTGTTTAAATTATGAACATTGAATCTTTGGCATATTAAGCAAAAAATCTTTAGTTTTTTGGCATTCAATTTTTACATCTTTTTGAAAGTTTGATAATAATATATTTTATGAACTACTTTATTGCATTTGCAAAAATGATAAGAAAACTCGATAAACGGAGGTCTCATCCAAATTTTAATTTATTGATTCTAGATTTAAAGCTACATGGGTACCTCGGATTCAATACCGAAATCTGTAAGAGAAGGTCACAATCTGTGGATCCAAGTAAACTTTTTTGAGTGTGGGAGGCGAATTAAAGAAATAGCATATTTTCTTAGACTTATTCAAAAGAATTTCACCGAAAGTGGAAAAATGTATAGATTATATTTTTCAATTAAAAGTCAATTTTTTCATTAAAAGTAAATTAGTCGATTTTGGTCACTGTCAGCTGTGGAAAACATTTCTAAGTCAGTTTTACTGCACTCCAGCAAAAGAGAAACGTCTACTTTACTAAAGTCAATTTAATTTTATTTTAGTTCATGGAATTATTATATTTGGAGAAAGTTTCCTTTACTCTACAATTTTTTTGCGTATGTTATTTTTTTTTTTATTAAAAACAAGTAAGGAAAGTCTAAAGTTGGGCGGTGCCGACTATATTATGCCCTGCACCACTTTGTAGATCTAAATTTTCGATACCATATCACATCCGTCAAATATGTTGGGGGCTATATATAAAGGTTTAAATATCACTCGATCTGGAAGAATTTGATAGACTTCTACAAAATCTATAGACTCAAAATTTAAGTCGGCTAATGCACTAGGGTGGAACACAATGTTAGAAAAAAAATATGGGAAATGTTTAAATCTGAAGCAACTTTAAGGAAACTTCGAAAAAGTTTATTTATGATTTATCGCTCCATATATATGTATTAGAAATTTAGGAAAATTAGAGTCATTTTTACAATTTTTCGACTAAGCAGTGGCGATTTTACAAGGAAAATGTTGGTATTTTGACCAATTTTGTCGAAATCAGAAAAACATATATATGGGAGCTATATCTAAATCTGAACCGATTTCAACCAAATTTGGCACGCATAGCTGCAATGCTAATTCTACTCCCTTTGCAAAATTTCAACTAAATCGGAGCAAAAAATTGGCCTCTGTGGTCATATGAGTGTAAATCGGGCGAAAGCTATATATGGGAGCTATATATAAATCTGAACCGATTTCAATCAAATTTGGCACACATAGCTACAATGCTAATCTACTCCCTGTGCAAAATTTCAACCAAATTGGGCCAAAACTCTGGCTTCTGGGGCCATATAAGTCCATATCGGGCGAAAAATATATATGGAAGCTATATCTAAATCTAAACCGATTTCAATCAAATTTGGCACACATTGACAATTGTACTCCTTGTACAAAATTTCAAGCTAATCGGGATAAAACTCTGGCTTCTGGGTCCATATAAGTGCATATCGGGCGAAAGATATATATGGGAGCTATATCTAAATCTGAATCGATTTCAACCAAATTTAGCACGCATAGCTACAATGCTAAATCTACTCCCTGTGCAAAATTTCAACCAAATTGGGGTAAAACTCTGGCTTCTGGACCGTATTAGTCCATATCGGCGGAAAGATCTATAATGGGAGCTATATCTAAATCTGAATCCGATTTCAATCAAATTTTTGCACCTTGACATAGTACCATACTGTTCTTCTTGTGCAAAATTTAAAGTTAAATTAGGATAAAACTCTGGCTTCTGGGGCCATATAAGTCCATATCGGGCTGAATATATTATACATATATTATTATATATGCATATATATATATTTATATAATATATATATATTCATATATAGTTATATATAATATATATATATATATATCATTACTGAGTATATATATATATATATTATATATATATATTATATATAGTACTATTATAACTAGTAATAGTATATAATTTTATATCAGTCGGAACAATGTCGGACGTCTCATAAATTTGTAGATGAACACGTTGATAATTGTTTCGTGTCACTGCGTGGATCGTGAGTCGTTAACAAGTATGTTCAGTTGCTCGTTGAACGTGCGTGTGTAAACTTTGGCTTTTCATCGTCGTGAATGGGGATTGCTACCACACGTATCGTGCGTGAGCAGTGCGTTGTTAAAACATTTTGCTTCATGAATGTGCGGTGAAGTGGCTGAGGTTAACATTACAGTCACGCGCCTCATATACCCATATACGTACCTCTAACAACCATTGCAAGAATATAGTCCATATCTGTCCACTATAATATATGCTAGCTCGACTATAAACCGAATACCCTTTAACACTGTCATTTGACGTTATTAATGTGGCCATCAGTTTCGTAATATCACTAATATTCATACACGAATTATGCTTCCAAAATCGAATTAGGTGATCATTAAGAATAATTATCTGCTCAATATGCACTAAAAATTCCTCTGGCTGCTTTCCAATTTTGTACAAGTCGGAGCTTGGACTAAAACTCAGTCGACCTGGTCTGTAATTGATACCAAATATATTATGTATCTTAGCTGTGACGGTCTTGAACGTACTCTCGGACTCACCGTATGAGCCTCTTCCCCTCTTATCTCTGGGTGGAAATTAATAATAGCCAAAAGTTACCATCTTTTAACCGATAGATGTATACAAAGTCATTTTTAAAATACTCGTTTTCTTCTTTAATGTCAGATATTCAAAAACTCACTAATCACTAACTTAAAGGGTGTATTCTTTTTATGAGTGTGGTAGTATCGAGGATTTTATATGCTGTATTTGAGTATTGCACGAAAATTTCTAAAATGTAATCAATCGTGTTAGCCTATTCCTAGATGTAAATTAATACAACGAACACGGGAAAATACTCAATCGTATTGTAAAAATGTCAGAGATATTGGTTATCGCAATAAATTGTTAAATGGATAACTATTGGCAATATCATCTTATGAATAACACAATATCCATGAGCAGTAATTAAACTGGTATGCGGGAAATTTGGTGGTCATTGTCGTTTAGTGCTGTAAGAGATCTTGCACTGTTACAATGATTTTAAGAAATATCTAAGAATCGTCACTAGAAATTGGAAATATTTAGATAGCTCCTGAAAGATGAATTCACTATTTGTTTGTTTTTGCCAAATGAACTTCTAAAAGAGAATATAAATTATGCGCTCGTGTGTCAGGTATGCATGAGTTCTATATGTATAACATTTATACAGTTATATGCTATCGATGTGTTGTTATTTCTATCTATTAGATTATTCGCGGAGTGACGTATCTTGACCAATGTTCTCATCATATCGAATTAGTGACTCGAGAGCCCTTAGGTACAAAGTTAGTGCCAGAATAATTTTGACGCGTTTATTCGATATACTACATTTGTTGCTTCATTCGCTCGTGCATGAGAGAGCGCCACCTTTCAAATTTACTCCGGGTTATAAGAATGGCCCTCACCTGATTAATATTATGTGACTAAATCTCTACTGTCACGACTTCTTTATGCGCAGTGATGTATCACAATAGCCAGTTTAGGCGCCGTGGAGTGGTCCCATTATGAGGTCCCGAGAAAATTAATGTGCATCTTTGTTTATTGATCTTATGGCATCTCTAGCTCCCCATCATCAAATTTAATCTAATGCGTACGAGCCTCTCTCTGTGATCTTATTGCGAATCTCTCTATATATTATCAGTATGTCTTCATTCATATCTATATTTCTCAAAATTAAATGTTAAAAGGTCTGTATTATTTGGTTGACCATGGTGGTTATCTATAATAAGCGGATGGCCGTTACATATACCACTAAACTCTTTTTTACAGACTCGCCAGTTTATATATTCTCTTCCTATACCACACTCCACTGCAAGTCCGATTAGGTGTATTTTTGGCGAGGAGAGCCTTTGAAATTTTCTTATGCGCCGCGAACTTGGCCAGGACTAAGACTCGCGCACTCTGATATATATTTATTATATAGATCTATCCTCTTATTGTGTTATATCATTCTCTTCTATATCAGCTCCTGGATTTTATGTGTAACGCTCTCTTATTATTGTATTGTGTCTATTTAGGGATCTTAATACGATTCGCTTTGTACCAGTTGTGCGATTGGTCGAGTTACCAAACAAGTAATACTTTTCGAAATTTGAATCCTTAAATCTTGTAGATTCACCCGTGCAGAAGTATCCATACTGAATGAATTTCCCAGTCGGTTAACACTTCAGTATTCCACACAGGTTGTCATCTTTTCAGCGCTGAGCGCCATTTCCTTATTATCTCTCCTATTGACATAATGAACAGTCTTGCTCTGGTCCATACAAAGCGTCTAATAGTGCTTTACTTTCCTTATATAATACGTAGCTAGGATTCTCAATCTAAAGAAAAATTTAGAACCTCTCATTCCGACCGCTTGTGTGAGCCACAAAATTTGATACAGCTCAAGAAGGAAATATTTATCCTGACAAATTCAGGCCAAATTTTCAATAAGCACTCACTCACTTAGGAAAATCCGAAAGGAGTATGAGATCGAATGATCTTTCGTGTCTTTTAAATGAGACTGATGAATGTACACAGTAAATAACTGAGCATCTTTTCTTTGACTCCAGAGTCTTAGAACACTATACTCACCGTTTTCCGCGTGACATATCGTTAATTTATGGCCCGAAAAATAGCCTCTAATTTCCATAAACTTTCAGGTCGCATGAAAATATTTATCCTCATAAAAAAGACATAATCCCTCTTATATAAGTTTAGCATGCATATGTTTCAATATTATGATAAACTACGGAATTATCCATGAGAACGCGAGACAGTGATAAAGTCGTGGAGAGATCCTACTGGTATCTTGACTTGGTGAGAAACTGCTCAGGTGGTTCATCTCTAGTCACGAATGTATCAGGCAGTAACGTCTGTGTCTGGTCCAGTGCACACTTCATTTGTTATTTTTTTCCTATCAAGTAAGCTTCTCTATCCAATTTGAGCTAAATTGGTTTAAGTACCTCCAGGTTCACTCTCAGCCAAGAAGTAAAATATAATTCTGGGACGAAATGTGATGTGTCTTTGTACTTGAGAATTAGTGGGTGCCCTTTTTATTATATGGGTAAAGAATCGGAGTTCCGGATATTACTCACGAATAATATGTTTTCCGCACACGTATTTGTGTCACTACAAACCTTTAGATTTCCAATATTTCAGGTAATATTGAATAAAAATAACTGCGGTTTCATTAACCCAAGAAGTAAAATCGGTCTATAATGGGGGCTATACCAAATACACTTAGGACGATCGACTTTCCATTTATCGCACACCTCTATGGTCATAAAATACTCTAGATTCTATATTCAGGCAAATTGGATAAAAACTACGATTTCTATAAGCCCAAGATCCCAAATCGGGAGGTCGGTTTATATGGGGCTATATCAAAACCTGGACCGATACTATATCCCATCGTCAACTTGACCTGTAGAAGACGCAGGTTTGTGCAAAATTTTTGCAATGATTCTGCTTCATTATTGAAAGGACATGTAGCGGATATACAACAGATCAAGACAGACAGACGGACGATACTTATATCGTATCTTTATGAAATTTTCTTCCCTGAGTCAAGAATATATATATTACTTTATATATAGTCGGAAATCGATATTTCGATGGTTACCAAACGGATACTGACGAACTTGATTTTATACCCTCCAGTCACTCATTCTAATGGTGGTGGGGTATAAAATAGAATATTGAGCAATTTGCGTAATTATAAGAGAAAAACAGGATGCCATTTGAATATTAAATCCATTTTTAAGTACATAAATTTTTTATTTTTTTTTTTTTTTTTTTTATTTTTTTTTGGATTTGCGTTTCGAGTACATGAGTACCGTGTTATTTTTTTTTTTTTAACAAATCGCATGTTGGTCCATCCAAAAAGTATATTACGGTAACTTACATCATACAATCGATCGATATAAACCATATTTTAGTAACAATGGGATAGATTTGCAATCTATACGGGTCTCTCAAGAATTAAAATTTGGACATCCTTATGACAGTCAGTTGACATACACCAAATATTGGATTTAAATTAAAATTTTTAAGCAAGCTAAAAATAGCAAATTCTAGAAATTTAAGAAGAAACATCAATGTATGAATGAACCATATAAACCATAAATCCACCAATGAATTATATAAACCACATTCATCATTTATTGTGCGTAAAATCACCGAGATTCTAAAATCCATACAAAATTTATCAAAATCGAAAGTAAATATACGAACTTTAATCGGCCAGACCGGACTATAAATGCCCACCACATTAATCAAGAATAAACTTTCCTTAAAATCTTCGTCCAGCTGGGTTACTATAGAGCATAGAATTTCGATGACTTAAATTGATGGACAAATACTTCTCCCATGCAGATAAGGTTTCAACTAGTAGATACATCCCGAAGTTTAAATAAAAATTTCTATGTACATATGAATCTAATATCGATTTTGGATATTTATAAGAACCATTTTTTTTGATTTTATGAAAAATCTAAACTGTCTCGCAAAGCGCGAATAAAAGGTCTGATATAAAATTGCTTTCGAAAGTCATAAATCGAGAGGTGATGTATTATGCGGGGCATTACCAAAACATGGTCCGATAAAACATTTTTATTATTTGTGGTCCCAATAATACCTCTAGATTTTCAATTTCAAGCAAATCGGAAAATATTGCAGATTTTTCAAATCGGAAGATCCGTATATGGGGCTCTACCAAAACCATGGACCGATACAACAATATTTGGCACACCTAGTATTGTGTAACCTATAGTGCTCCAATATTTTAAATTTCACGCAAATCGAAAAAATTGCTGAAGTGTCTAGAGCCCAATATCAAAACGGGGAGATCGTCTATATGGGAGGTATACCAAAAACATATGGGTCGATTCACGACTCCAAGTGTTCGGTACACATATTTTATAATTCATTATTACTTTAAATTTTCGAAAAACTCAAAAGTCAACTAGTCCATTTTTTCTAATATTGGAAAATAAATCATTTTAAACAATTTCCAACTTTAATTTCAATTTTCGATTGCTGCATATTTAAGCCAATTTTATCTTCATTCAAATTTCCGAAAATTTTATGCAAAGAAAGTGACATTTCCGTTTTATTCGCAATTAATTCATTGATTAAAAAAATTTTCATTCAAAAAATATCGGAATGGTTTTTCTCTAAGGAATTGCAAATATAGGGTATATATATCGTAAATTTCTAAAGATTCAAAGGCATAATGAGGGGATATCGGATGCATCGGTGGCTGGTTAATTTGTGGCGATTCTTTTCATTCTTGCCATAATTTGTGCAAATTTCTTTTGTTTTTATCTCGCCAAAATTTGCAATGGCCTGTATTTGGCGCGTAGATTTTTATGGCCTGTTTTTGTATTTTAACAAATGGTGTCATTTCACAAAATGTTGCCAAAAGAAAACTAACAATTCTTGGGTTTGTTTGAATGCCACCTCGGTTGCATTGTGCCAAACCCCTCAATGGGGGGTTGAATGCACTTTGTCTTCGAACCACTATTACCACAGAATCTGAAATACGAACAACAAAGATTGACCATATCTGAGGCGATGATGACATAAATCAGCATGAAAAATGCAATTAAGATGTTTTCGTGTTCAACTAAAATGCATTAGATGCTTAAATCAGTTGGAGATCATTCAATCGTTAGTCCATATGCGTGCGATTTTTTTCGCATGCAAAAAAAAAACGCAAACTAGGTCCCTTCCTGCCCCACTATCAGATCAAACAATCGAAAAATTTTAAGCATTAAGCTCAATGTGAGCATATGTAATGTATTATATGCCAATTTAAAATGAATTTCTTAATAATCGATGGGAGATAGAAATTCCAGGATTTTTTTTTTGGAATCTATTGCAGAGACATTTTATTTTAACCAAGGTAAATAGTGTCGTTCCGAAATTTTTCACTTTACGTCGTCGAAATTAACAATATTGGTTACAAACAATAATTTGCTAAGACTTATCGAATTCGAATCAACAATAGAATGACATCTCTCATCCTACACTACATAAAAATACATTTTTGTGGTATTAAAAATTAGGCAACCAAATTTAGGACAAGGCAATTCACACAATATTAAGGACAAATTTCTTTAAATAATACAATTTTTAATTAAAAAAAATTACTAATTTAGGACCACAATTTTGGAAATTTGCATCCTGCCGAGTCGTACGTCTCTTAAACTTAGGCAATGTTTCGTCTTACAAGTAAGCATCCAAAGCATTTCTTGAATTTAAAGAAAGCCTTGCTATTAAATTAACTTGAAAATATGAATCTTTAGAGTTTAAATGAGAAAACGCTTCCAAACATATGCTAAGACTTAATTTTTAAGACCTTGTGTTTTGGTTTAAAATTCTTCTTTTTTTGTTTGGAATTATGAAAACATTTTTTTAACTTGGAAGTATTGCTTAATAATTTGAATTTTAAACTTGGCATTTATTTGTAGGTGCACTCAAAAAAGTTTACTTATCAAGATTTTACCTTCCTTTAAGACGATTTTTGATTATTGATTCCAGCACAAAGATGAGGGTTCTTTAAAAGATAACGGAAATTTTTTTGCGACGCTATCTGACATACAACCTTTAACGAACGGAGATCGCAAATTTTCAAAAATGGGTGTTTTAAAATTGAATGATAAAATTTTTTTGAAGGCAAAGATTTTTATAAAACTTACTATTTATATTAAAATTTCGTTGTCCTTTAATAAGTGTGCAAATGCGCTCCTAAAATTGAGGTTAACTGAAAGATAGATAATCTATCAAATTTTTTCACACTTTCGGTGAAATTTATTTTAATCTATTAATTCGCATTGCCAGCACTCAACAAAAGTTTACTTCAACTCCAATTTTTAAATATCCTAAGATTTAAAGCTAATATAGTTCCAAATAAAAAACCGTCTTTCTGACCCGGAATCCAATACCAAGATCCTTACAGGAAAGCGTCAAAATCCAATAAACCATTTTTTATCTTTGATTTTTCTTTTAGTGTAGGTGGAGAGTACAAAAATATTTATTCACTGTATGTTCGAGTTAGCCTAATCTTGCTCCACATCGTTTTAATAAACTATAAAAATTCTTAGATCTTAGATTAAAAATTGTTCATTCAAAAGTCATATTTTGTAACTGAGCTAAGCTCGAATGCCTAATGAATATCAATTAAAAATCTCCACAGTTAGCAAAGTAAAAATGTTGTCAGACATATAACAATTTGTAATATTTTACACTAATTAACTTGTAAGTTTAAAATGTTATAGATTTTAAATCATAGAAATTGAATAATAATGGGCTCATTGAAATATAATAAAATAATTAAAAATAAAAAAATAAATTCTTTCAAAACGATATTTCATTCCAACTAGGTTTTCCTATTTATTTAATTACCCCCATATAGGAAAAAACAACTTCAAACCTATTTTTACCATAGAAATTCCTTGGATAAACTATGGACTTTAGTTTTTTGTATGTAGGCTTAACACTCAATATATTTATTTTATTATAATTTAGGAGATTTATAAAATATATAGCTCGTCCCTTATTGGCAACCGTTGCTATTTGTGAATCCATCGTATTTGACGCTCTTTAAATTTCGTCGGAGATCAAATTTTATTTGCCTTCGTGCAATTTCACATTATCACCTGGTGGAAAAAAAGGAAAAAAAACAGGTATAATTTATTTATTAATTCTTGAAATAGTGTAAACATTGTTAAGGAAAAATTTATATGCAAACATATCGTAGATACTCGTAGATATGCTATCACAAACCCAACCCACAATGTAAGAAAGTCTAAAGTCGAGCGGTGACTGACGGTAACCTGCACTATTCCTGTAGACCAAATTGTCAATATATACACTCAAAAACATCCTGGATTGACATTGCCTTTAAGGATTTGAAATTATGATTTCGACTTTTTTTATGGATCTATATTAAGTAAAAAAAAATGTATCCCTACCATGGCACTATGGCAAATTTAATCTTAATTGAGTCATGAAAGGAACTGTACTATGTTTTGGCAGAATTTATTACGTAATTTTTTGCGCAACGTTAGATAACATGAACTTACAAAAATGAAGAATAAAGGGGAGGTATAAGTCCGAGTTAGCCCTAATTTAGAGCTTTCATTTTCCGTGGATGGCGCGGCCGACTGGCAGAAGTGATTCCTACCCAGCATGCGTGCGTGTTACAAATATGGATCTGATTTCGTCATGATTTTTGAGGTGAGTGAATCCAACTCCACGCGCGCCACCACAGTATTATATTTACTTTTTAAATAAACAAAAATACTCTTAAAAAAAATCCAATACAAACGTTTAATACGTCTGAGTCATACAAAGGACAAGCACAAATATTATCGATAGTCTACAATTGGCCACAAGTGCCACAGGCACAACATTCTCTACGAACCTAAACAATGCGTGGCGACCCGAAATTTTGCTAGCACGATTCTTCATGACTTCAACATGAATTAAAAGTAAAGAAAAACAAAGTATATACGGCCTGTAGTTACCGGCCAGGCCGACAATCAACATGGACTTCCGTGGCAAACCTTCTACTAAAGACCCGTCATCCCACAATAACATTACTTGGGTCGCCGATGCCAAGGCATCTTAAACACATCTTACGACATCATTAATCGGTATTAGGGCAAAAGACACGGATAATAAACTAGACATATCACGATACCGGTTATATTTAAAGCAATCAATTAATACAGACCATGCAACCTTTTAGGTGTAATACAAAACAAATTACAGCCACAATTGAAATACGTGTGGTAGAACACCGAGTCTACCAAAAATGGCAGACTTTTTATTGTTTTTTTATTTTTTGCCGAGTTCAAAATCGTGCAGTAAAAAACCCTCGTACAACTATGACAAGGCTTTCAGTTGTATATAGAAATACATCTCTTGACAAACAATTTTCCTCGACATAATAAATAGAATATTCTGACAATATTTTCCTATGAAGAATAACTAAATTTGCAAAAAAGTTTATATATAAAGAACATTTGGACAAAAAGTTTCTGGTATAGTAATTTATTTTTGAACAAATTTCCTTAAAGACATACAAATTTTGACAAAATTTTGATATAAATATACCGAATATTTTGACAAAATTTTCAATGGCCAGATAAAATGTGATATTTATTTTTGGATCGATATGATAATGCGTGAGTGTCTGGGTGATGGGGATAGTTATTTTGGGGGCATAGTATAATGATAGAGTCGAGACTCAGCAAGTTTGCGCATGGTTGTCCATACCACAACAGAAATCGCTAACAAAACCACCGTATCAAAAGCATCCAAGCCGTCATCACGGAACACAGTAATTATGGACCGATATGACAATGTCCTAGCAGTTGATAAGACATGAACCAACACCAACGGTACCAAATTCAACCGGATCGAGAAATTGCCTCGCTTAAATGCCCCCGCAAGCCAAATCGGGGACGTTAGTGGTATATATAATTAGAATCCGATATGACCAATTTTTGCTGGTTTGTTATGAGACATATAGTTTGCCAAGCACCATATTCCCTAAAT
>PGFW01017685.1:17504-29837 GCA_003123925.1 Haematobia irritans | reverse complement strand
TTAAAGGAAAAGGGAAAATGTTTGTATTAATTTATTTCGACTGATCATAAACCTTTTTTCCGAAGGTTTCGAAGGTTGCTGCCAAGTAGAGGATGTGATGAGGATGTGGTAATTCCCGAAACGTGCGTCCATCCAACCATCTTTGCAGTCTATAGGGCTTATGCCCAAATAAATTTTGGCAAACATGTATCTTTCCTCTGTTGGTTAAGCTACTCTTTGTTAGTTTAGTCAACACAATGGTTTTAAAGCTTGAGATCAAAAACAACAATTAAAATTTTATAATTGAAATTGAAGTTTTGCAAAATTTTCTTATAGAATTTAAAATTTTAACAAAATTTCCATATAATAAAAATTTAACAAAATTTCCTGTTTAGAAAATAGTATTTTGAAAACATTTTTCTAGAAAAATAAAATTTGATTAAGCTTTCCTATTAGAAATAAAATTGTGACAAAATTTTCAATTTAGAAGTTAAATTTTTACCAAAACTTTCTATAGAAATAAAATTTTGACAAATTTTCTATAGAATAAAATTTGTGGCAAAATTTTCATAGAAGACAATTTTTGACAAAATTGATATAGAAATAAATTTTTGACAAAATTTTATATTGGAATTAAATTTTGAACCAAAATTTTATAATGATAATAAAGTTTTGTACAAAAATTTTCATATAAGAAATAAAATTTTGACAAAAAATTTTCCAGTTCTATTAAATTGAAAATTAACAAAATTTTCCAAAGTAAATATAAAAATTTAATGAAAATTTCCTGTTAGAAAAAGATATTTGAAAAAAATCTTCTCGAAAAATAAAATTGTGTATTAACTTTCTTATTTAGAAATAAAAAAATTTCTTGACAAAATTTTCTATAGAATATAAAAATTTTTTTATAAAAATTTGCTTAATAGAAATAAAATTTTCTAGAAATTTCCTATAGAAAAAAATTTTTGACAAAATTTCTATAGAAATAAAAATTTTGATAAAATTGTGCTATAGAAATAATTATTTGACAAAAAATTTGCAATAAATATAAAATTTTTTAAAATATCCTATAAAAATAAAATTTTGACAAATATTGTCTATGCAATAAATAATTTTGACTTAATTGTCTATAGAAATAAAATATTTGACAAAATTGTCTATAGAAATAAAATATTGACAAATTGTTCTATAGAAATAAATTTTCTGATAAAATTTGTCTAGAGAAATAAAATTTTGACTAAATTTTTTATAGAAATAAAATTTTTTTGCAAAATTTTATAGAAAAAAAATTTTGACAAAATATTGTTATTAGGCCAATAAATTTTGCAAAATTTTCAATTATAGAAGTAAACAATTTTGACAAAATCTGCCTATTTAAAAAATAAAAAATTTTTTGACAAAATTTTCTGATTAAAATATAAAATTTTTACAAAATTTTCTATAGAAATAATATTTTGACAAAATTTGCAATAAAAATAAAATTTTTTTTATTAAAATTTCCTATAGAAATAAAAGTTTGACAAAAATATGTATAGAAATAAAATTTTGACAAAATTGTCAATAGAAGAAATCTTTTGACAAAAATCTGCTATAAAAATAAATTTTTGACAAATTTTCTATAGAAATAAAAATTATGATAAAAATTTTCCATAGAATACAATTGATTGACAAAAGTTTTCTTATATAGAAATAAAATTTTACAAACTTTGTCGTATAAAAATAAAATTTTGATAAAATTCCAGTGAAAAAAATTTTCAAAAAATTTCCATAGAAAAAAAATTAACAAAATTTTCTGTAAGAAATAAAAATTTCAACATTTTGGTATTGAAACATAAATTTGAGGAAATTTCCTATAGAAAAAAGTTTGATAAAATTTTCTATTAGAATAAATTTGACAAAAATATTGACGGACTTTGTAGATGCTTTGTAATTTTTTTTTAATGTTGCGTAGATTATTTTTTATGACACAAGTGGGCAACCGTTGATTATTAAGTCCTTTATGACAAAATTTTTTATATTGAAATAAAGTTTTGCCTAAATTTTTCTGATAGAACATACATTTGACAAAATTTTTTATATGAAATAAAATTGTGATAAACTTTTAATAGAAACAAAATTTTCCAGAAATTTTTTAATAGAAAATACAATTTTCAGAAATTTCCTTTATTAGAAAACAAATTTTGACAAAATTTTTCTATAGAAATAAATATTTTTACAAAATTTTCTATAAAAATAAAATTTTTACAAAATTTTTCTAAAAAAATTAATATTTTGACAAAATTTGCAATAAAAATAAAATTTTTATAAAATTTACTTATTAGAAATTTAAAATTTTGACAAAATATTTCTTATAGAATAGAACCAAATTTTGACAAAATTGTTTATAGAAATAAAATATCGAACAAAATTGTCTATAGAAAAATAAAATATTGTACCAAAATTGTCTATAGAAATAAAATTTTAGATTGAAATTGTCTAATAGAAAACAAAATTTTTTATAAAATTTCTTATAGAAATAACATTTGATAAATATTGTTGTAGCATATAAAATTTTGACAAAATTTTTCAAATAGAAGTAATAAATTTTGACAACAATCTCCTTATTAAAAATAAAATATTTGACAAATTTTCCTACAAAAATAAAATTTTTACAAAATTTTCTTACAGAATACTATTTTGACAAAATATTGCCTAATAAAAATAAAATTTTTATAATTTCCCTATAGAAATAAAATTTTGACAAAATTTGTCAATATGAAGAAGATTTTGACAAAATCTGCTATAAAATAAAATTTTGACAAAATTATCTATTAAAAAATAAAAATTTTTACAAAATTTTCTATAGAAATAATATTGCTGACAAAATTTGCAAATTAAAATTAAAATTTTTATAAAATTTCCAATATTAGAAATTAAAATTTTTTGACAAAATTGTCAATTAGAAAATAAAATTTTGATAAAATTGTAATAGGAAATAAAATTTTTGATAAAATTGTTATATAGAAATAAAAAATTTTGATAAAATTTTCTATAGAATCTTAAAATCTTTTGAAAAATTTCTATTAGAAATAAAATTCTGATAAATTTTTCATAGCAAATACAATTTGACAAAATTTTCAATATAGAAATAAAATTTTGACAAAGTTTTCTTATAAAAATAAATTTGATAAAATTTCCAGTGGAAAAAATTTTCAAAAAAAAATTCCATTTAGAAAACAAAAAATTAACAAAATTTTCTATAAAAAATAAAATTTTGAGAAATTTCCTATAGAAATAAAGGTGATAATAATTTTCTATAGAATAAAATTTGACAAATCTTGACAGACTTGGTAGATGTTTTGTAATTTTTTATTTTTGATGTTTGGTATGAATTATTTTTGCCACATGTGGCATCCGTGATTATAAGTCCTGTTAAGGTACGGCAGTAATTGGGAGGCTGCTGACTTTATTTTTATAGGTTTTTCATTTAGTTGTTTTAATAGGATCTTCTTCAAACGAGGACAAACGATCACAGGATAATACAAAAAAGCAAAAAGAAAAAACAAACATTTTATGGTGTTTGGAAAATTATTATGTTAAGTATTTTTTTTTACAAAATATTAATGTCTAAAGAGTTGTTCGGTTTTAATAGTTCACATTATTAAAACAACCATGTATTTATCAAAACTGGTCATGCCATTATCTACCATTTTGTTCTTGATTAAGAAAACGAAACGGAAATTAACGTGCTTTTTTCAATCTACCCCTTTAATGGCACACGGAGATGAATTAAGAAGCAAGGAATTTAGCTATTCTATAATCTGATTATTCCACACTTCATGTTATTTTATTATTTTAGTTTTTTTTGAGAATTATGTATAGTAGTGCTTAAAAATGCATCCGCCAAAAGGAAATGCGTATGCCATAGTTTTATTCTTGTAGCTGCCCACTAGACCAAAGACCACGACGACGATGATGCATTGATGATGACGGTGAGGCATTCATTCATCCATTTTCAGCTTGGGTTGGTGTGGAAGTCTGTTAGTGCTATAGCTTACAACCATCAATTTAGTCACACCTTACTGTTGGATTTCACATGCGTTTTTACCCATTTGGTGTTTATTTTTTTTGTTGGGCATAATATAATGCAGCAATACTAAAATTGACGGAAGTTTTTTTTATAGTCATCTGCCATTAAAATAATTCGTTAGCTTTAATTGTAATTTATTAATTTGTTACGCAGTGCAACGTATAATTTAGACTGTTCATCGCACCTCTCTGTGTTAGCAAACATTTGGAAATACGCAAGGTAACTTGAAATTTAAAGTTCTAAGGCGAAATGAAGCCACGCACAGAAGAGAGAATTTTGCCATTTCATGCGTAGGGGGAGCATTATTATAATTTATTTACGCCCAAATCTAAATGAAATTCTACAATTTCTTAATTGCAAAAAACGGCTGGCAATTATACGACGATGCTGTATAAATTTGTTGGTTTATATATGTGAACTAAATTGAAATAATTATCTGTTTAAGAAAAATGGGGTGGGCGAAACTTCAATTTGAAATAAATTCGTTTGTTTTATTTTTAATAATTTTTTTGCTTGAAATTTTAATTTTGTTATTTTAATTATATTTTAATTTTTTGTTTAATTACTAATTTTTTAATTTTTATAGTTAAATTGTTTGTTTAAATTTCTCCAATAGCATTTTATTTTATTATTTCAGTTCTTCTATTTTTAATTTATTATTTAATTATAATTTTAATTTAATATTCAGTAATAAGTACGAATATAATTTTAATTTTATAGTTATTGTTAATTTTTTTAATTTTAATATTTACATTTTATAATTTTAACAGCACTCAAAAAATGTGAATTAAAATTTAAAAATGTTTTTTTCTTTTTATTTTTAAGGAAAATTAACCTTAACTCAAAGATGTACAACTTCAGCAGAGAGACGGAAAATTTCAAGATTAGTGGTCATAAATTTTAATGAAAAAAATTTTGAAGCACAGGTTTATAAAATTTCATTTAATTAAAATGTGCATTATTTTGAAGAAAGAATAAGATTGTGTTTCTTAACTTTTAGGTAAAATTTCTATTCCTAAAATTTAACTTGCATAATCTTCCATATGTAGGTAATATTTTTCAGTGTTAGTAAATGACACTAAAAAAGAGGGGAAATTATACGCAAATAAAACATAAAGATTTTACAAATTCGCCCTGTCTTCTAACAAATGTCGAGGAATTTTTCTTAAAATATGTACAATTTTTACTAATTGAACTTTCGTATGCGTAAATTTTCCAAAATTGGTGTTCCTTTAAACTTCGAAATTTTCACTTGAACCTCCCGAAAAAAGGGTTTGATAGTCGGTTACTGCCTAAACAAAATTTTGCCAGCATATCTCTTTCTATTTTCTTTTTCTGGAGCGTTCTAAGTGTAGTTCAAACTTTTGGCGTTGAGTGAATTACCCGGAATTTTTATTCTGATAATTGGTTGATAGTTTTTGCTGCAAGTTAGAGGATGCTGATGAGGAATGCTGGGTAATTGCCGAACAACAGCTGTACATCCAAACCATCTTGCAGCTCTATAGGGCTTTGCCAAATTAAATTTGACAAGCATACTTTTCCTCTGTTGGTTAAGCCTACACTTGTTAGTTTTTAGTCAATGCATGCTATTAAGCTGAGATCAAAAAAACAACTGTTTATACCAACATTTTTTCAAAACAAAGTGCGTTTCAACTGCTTTAATTTTTTCTATTAGAATAAATTTGACAAAAATTTTTATACAAAATTTAAAAAATCGCATTGACAACATTTTCTTTAATTTTTCATCAAAATAAAATTAAGAAAAAAAAAATATATAGATAAATAAAATTTGACAAAATTTTCGAGAGAAATAAAAATTTGACATAATTCTTCTGTTAGAAATTAAAATTTTTAACAAATTTTTCTATAGAATTAAAATTGTGACAAAAATTTTCTTTATAGAAATAACATTGTTGACAAAATTTTTTCTATAGAAATAAAAATTTTTAAATAAAATTTTCTATTATAGAAATAAAAGTTGACAAAAATTTTTTAATTAAAATAAAAATTGACAAATTGTGTTTTATAGAAATACAATATTTGACAAAAATTTTTTATAGAAATAAAATTGTTAACAAAATTTTTTATTTAAAATAAAATTATTGACAAATTTTCCTATAGAAATAAAATTGTGGAGCCCAATTCATTTTCTATAGAAATGAAATTTATTCAACATTTCTATAGAAATGAGATTTTTTCTAAAAAAAAATTTATACGAAATTAAAATTGTGACAAATTTTCTATAGAAATTATAAATTTTTTAACAAATTTCATATTAGAAATACAATTTTTTACAACAATTTTCTCTAGATAATAAAATTTTTGACAAATTTTCTATAGATATAAATTTTTGACAAAAATTTTCCTATAGAAATACAATTTTGACAAAATTTTCATAGCATAATATTTTTTTTAAATTTTTTGAATAAAATTTCTATTAAAAAATAAAAGGTTTGAGACAAATTTTTATTAGAAATAAAAATTTGACAAAATTTTGTATAGGAAATACAATTTTGTACAAAACTTTTCAATAGAAATAAATTTATTGAACAAAAATTTTTTATTAGAAATAAAATTTTAACAAAACTTTTTATTTGGAATTACAAGTGTGACAAAATCTTTCTACTAAAACTAAATTTGCTGCACAAAATTTTTCTATTTAGAAATAAAATTTTTTTACAAACTTTTTCTACCAGGAATAAAATTTTGAAAAAATGTTTCCTTATATAAATGAAATTTTAACAAAATTTTGGTATAGAAATAAAATATTTTACAAAATTTTCCATAGAAATAAAATTTTGTACAAAATTTTCTATACAAATAAAAGTTATTGATAAAAATTTTCTATAGAAATAAAATTTTCTATTCGAAATTAAAAAGTTTGACAAAACTTTTTTATTTTGAAAAAAAAAAATTTTTACAAAATTTTGTATAGAAATAAATTTTCTTATATTGAAATTTTTTTATTAGAATAAATTTTTTCGACCAAAATTTTCCTTTATTAGAAATAAAATTTTTTACAAAGTTTTTTATAGAAATTAAAATTTGGACAAAATTTTTCTATAGATATAAAATGTTGACAAAATTTTTTTATTAGAAATTTAAATTTTGACAACATTTTCTATAGAAATACATATTTTTAGCAGAAAAGTTTCTATTAGAAATGAAAATTTTGACAACAATTTTGATATGGAAATAAAAACTTTTGACAAACATTTTTATAGCAATAAAATTTTGACAAAATTTTTTATTGAAAAAAAATTTTGACAAAATTTTCTATAGAAAAAAAATTTTGCCAAAACTTTTCATAGAAATAAAAATTTGACAAAATTTTCTATTAGAAATTAAAAATTTTGGCACAATTTTCATATAGAAATAAAAGTTTAACAAATTTTGACAAAGTTTTTGCTATTAAAAAATAAAATTTGACAAAATTTTCTATAATAAATTAATTTGGACATAAATTTTTCTATAGGAAATAAAATTTTGACAAATTTTCTTATAGCAGTTAAAATTTTAAAAATTTTCTATAAGAAATAAAAATTTTTTACAAAAGTTCTATAGAAAGAAATTTGACAAAATTTTCTTAGAAACAAAATTGTGACAAAATTTTCTATAGAAATTCAAATTTTTTTGACCAAAATTTTGTGTTGTTAGAAATATAATTTTGACAAAATTTTTTTATTTAGAATTAAACATTAATTGAATAAAATTATTCTATAAGAAAAAAATTTTGACAACATTGTTTCTACAGAAATAAAATTTGACAAAAGTATCTATAGAAAAGAAAATTTTCTTACTATAGAAAAATTTTGTCCAATTTTTTCGATAGTAAGAAAATTTTTTTGAATAAAATTTTCTGTAGGGAATACCAATTTTAGACAAAATTTTTAATGGAAATAAAATTGTGACAAAAAAATTTTATAGAAATAAATTTGACAATTTTTTTGAAATAAAATTTTTTGACAAAATTTCTATTAGAAATAAAATGTTGACAAAACTTTTCATTTAGAAATAAGAATTTGACAAACATTGTTTTTTTTGAAGCTAACATTTGACAAAATTTTTCTACAGAAATAAAATTTTAGCACAAATTTTCGATAGAATAAAAGTTAACAACATTTTCTATTAGAAATAAATTTTTGACAAAGTTTTCTATACAAATAAAATTTTGGACAAATTTTTCTATAGAAACTAAAATTTGCACAAAATTTTCTGTAGAAATAAAAAATTGACAAAATATTTGCTATAGAAGTACAAATTTTAACAAAATTTTCTATAGAAATAAAGAATTTTTACAAAAGTTTCTATAGAAAGAAATTTTTGAAAAAATTTTCTATAGAAACAATATTTTACAAAATTTTCTATATGAAATCAAATTTTGACACATTTTCTAATAGGAATAAATTTTGACAACATTTTTCTATTAGAATATAAAAATTGATCAGAATTTTGATATAGAAAATATTAATTTTTGACAAAATTTTTTATAGGAAAATAAAAAATTTTGACAAAATTTTTCTATAGTAAATAAAAATTTTTGATAAAATTTTTCTATAGAAATAAAATTTTGGACAACATTTTTCTATAGAAATACGAATTGTTGAGAAAAGTTTATAGAAGAAAACTTTTGACAAAATTGTTGCTGATTATTGGAAATAAAATTTTGACAAAACATTTTTATTAGCTCAATAAATTTTGACAAAATCTTTTTATTGAAATAAAAATTTTGACAAAATTTTTCGAGAGAAATAAATAATTGACATAATTCTCTGTTAAAATAAAATTTTAACAATTTTCATTATTAGAAATAATTGTTGACAAAAATTTTCTATATGAAATAAAACATTTTGACAAAAATTTTCTATTGATATGAGAAATAAAATTTTTAATAAAATTTTCGTATAGAAATAAAAGTTTGACAAAATTTTTTTTATTAAAAATAAAATTTGGACAAAATTTTGTGATAGAAATACTAATTTGACAAAATTTTAAAGAAATAAAATTTTAACAAAATTTTTTATTTAAAATAAAATTTTACAAAATTTTCTATATGAAAATAAAATTGTGGCCAATATTTTTCTATAGATATGAAATTTTAACAACATTTCTATAAGAAATGAGATTTGAAAAAAAAATTTATAGAAATAAAATTGTTGACAAAATTTTCTAAATAGAAATTAAATTTTAACAAATATTTCTATAGAACATAACAATTTTTACACCAATTTTCTCTAGAAATTAAAATATTTGAACAAGTTTTCTATTAGAAATAAATTTTGACAAAAATTTTCTATAGAAAATACAATTTTGACAAAATATTTCAAGCAATAAAATTTTGATAAAATTTCTATAAAAATTAAAGTTTGACAAAATTTTTTATAGAAATAAAATTTTGACAAAATTTTGTATAGAAATACAATATTTGACAAAACTTTTCATATAAATTAAAATATTTGACAAAAATTATTTTTATAGAAATAAAATTTTAACAAAAATTTTTATTGGAATACAATTTTGACAAAATTTTCTATAAAACTAAAATTGTGACAAAATTTTTTATAGAAATAAAATTTTTACAAACTTTTCTACAGGAATAAAATTTTGAAAAAATGTTCTATATAAATGAAATTTTAACAAAATTTTGTATACGAAATAAAATTTTTACAAAATTTGTCCATTAGAAATAAAATTTTGACAAAATTTTCTATAAAATAAAAGTATTTGACAAAATTATTCTATAGAAATAAAATTTTCTATCGCAAATAAAAGTTTTGACAAAATTTTTTTATTTGAAAAAAAAATTTACAAAATTTTTGTTATAGAAATAATAATTTTCTATATTGAAATTTTTTATTTGAAATAAAATTTTTGACAAAATTTTCTATAGAAATGAGAAAATTTTTTACAAGTTTCTATAGAAATAAAATTTGGACAAATTTTCTATAGATATAAAATATTGGACAAAATTTTTTTATATAAATAAAATTTTGACACATTTTCTATAGAAATAACAATTTTAGAAAAGTTTCATATAGAAACGAAAATTTTGACAAAAATTTGTTATGGAAATTTAAAATTTTTGACAAACATTTTTAAGCAATAAAATTTTGACACATTTTTTTTATGAAATAAAAATTTTGACAAAATTTTCTATAGTAAAAAATTTTTGCCCAAAACTTTTCATAGAAATAAAAATTTGATCACAACAATTTTTTTTGAAATTAAAATTTGACAAGATTTTCTTATAGAATAAATTTTTGGCACAATTTTCTATAGAAATTAAAAAGTTTAACAAAATTCTTGCACAAAGTTTTCTATGAAAAATTAAAATTTTGACAAAAGTTTTCTATAAAAATAAAATTTTTCGGACAAAATTTTCTATAGAAATAAAAATTTGACAAAATTTTCTTATAGCACAAGTAAAATTTTAACAAATTTTTCTATAGAAATAAAATTTTTACAAAGTTTCTATCAGAAAGAAATTTTTGACAAATTATTCTTATAAGAAACAAAATTTTGACAAAATTTTCTATTAGGAAAATCAAATTTTGACAAAATTTGTCTGCTAGGAAATATAATTTGACAAAATTTTTTATAGAAATAAATCTTGACAAAATTTCTATAGAAAATAAAATTATGATAAAATTTTCTATAGAAATAAAATTTTGACAACATTTTCTACAGAAATAAAATTTTGACAAAAGTATCTATAGAAAGAAAATTTTCTTACTATAGAAAATTTTGTCAATTTTCGATAGTAAGAAAATTTTGATAAAATTTTCTGTAGGAATACAATTTTGACAAAATTTTAAATGGAAATAAAATTTTGACAAAAAATTTTATAGAAATAAAATTTTGACAAAATTTTTTATTGAAATAAAATTTTGACAAAATTTTCTATAGAAATAAAATGTTGACAAAACTTTTCATAGAAATAAAATTTTGACAAGCATTTTTTTTTGAAGTAACATTTTGACAAAATTTTCTACAGAAATAAAATTTTAGCACAATTTTCGATAGAAATAAAAGTTTAACAACATTTTCTATAGAAATAAAATTTTGACAAAGTTTTCTATACAAATAAAATTTAAACAAATTTTTCTATAGAAATAAAAATTTGACAAAATTTTCTGTAGAAATAAAAATTTGACAAAATTTTCTATAGAAGTAAAATTTTAACAAATTTTCTATAGAAATAAAATTGTTACAAAAGTTTCTATAGAAAGAAATTTTTGAAAAAATTTTCTATAGAAATCAAATTTTGACACAATTTTCTATAGAAATAAAATTTTTGACAACATTTTCTATAGAAATAAAAATTGACAGAATTTTGGTATAGAATATAATTTGACAAAATTTTTATAGAAATAAAATTTTGACAAAATTTTCTATAGAAATAAAATTTTGATAAAATTTTCTATAGAAATAAAATTTCGACAAAATTTTCTATAGAAATAAAGTTTTGACAAAAGTTTCGATAGAAATAAAAGTTTAACAGCATTTCCTATAGAAATGAAATTTTGACAAAGTTTTCTATAAAAATAAAAATTTGACAAATTTTTCTATAGAAATAAAAATTTGACAAAATTTTCTATAGAAGTAAAATTTTAACTAATTTTCTATAGAAAAAAAATTTAACAAATTTTCTATAGAAATAAAATTTTAAAAAATTTTCTATAGAAATAATATGTTGACAAAATTTTCTATAGAAATAAAATTTGGACAAAATTTTCTATAGAAACAAAAGTTTGACAAAAGTTTCTATAGAAATGAAATTTTTACAAAATTTTTTATAGAAATAAAATTGTGAAATTTTTTCTATAAAAAATAAAATTTTTTCAAAATTATTCTTTTAGAAACAAAATTTTGACAAAAATTTCTGCTGATTCGTACTTATTACTGAATATTAAATTAAAATTATAATTAAATAATAAATTAAAAATAGAAGAACTGAAATTAATAAAATAAAATGCTATTGGAGAAATTTAAACAAACAATTTAAACTATAAAATTAAAAATTAGTAATTAAACAAAAAATTAAAATATAATTAAATACAAAATTAAAATTTCAGCAAAAAATTATTAAAATAAAACAAACGAATTTATTTCACAATACGATATGATCATCATTATCTATTTTTTGACACCGCCACAATCAGAACACAACATCTATTTTGCTGAAATACAGATTATATGTTAGAGCCGATTTCAAGCCCAAAGATTCTCAGGGTTCCACATATATAAACCCACCAAATTATACACATCGTTCCGTTATAATATGC
>PGFW01017678.1:0-10916 GCA_003123925.1 Haematobia irritans | reverse complement strand
TATGGTTCAAAGAAATGGGAAATAGTGGATTGATCAATTTTTTCGAAGAAAATCATCTTCAGTGGATGAGGCCACATTTTCACCTCAGTGATTCGTCAATAAACAGATATTGGCCGCATTTGCGCGAATGGAGAATCCAAAGAGGTGGATGATTCGAAAACAATGCACCCACAAAGAGTGGACTGTTTGGTGCGGTTTATGGGCTCCAAAAATGACCGGGCCAGTTCAGGCAGCTTCTGTGAATGGTGCTTCGCTTATCGTGAGATGATTTAACGAATTTTTATGCCGAATTGGAAGATTTTATGGGATGTGAACGATATGTTGGTTTTCAGCAGGGACCGGTGCCACTTGCCCACACAGCTAAGAACAATGCTCTTTTGGCGCTCGCCGCCGCCCCGGCCCACTGTTCCACGCCGCTAACCAGCCCGCCGGGCCCCGCCCACTCTCGCCCCGCGCCCCCGACCCACACCCCCCTCTCCGCCCGCCTCAACAGGCCTCAGCGCCACACCTCCCTCCCCCCCCCCGCCCCCCCTCCTTCGCCAATCGCACACCGCCACGCAACCCCCGCCCGCAACAACCGCGCACCCGCGTCCCGCAAAACAAATTCAATGGCCGTGTGTATCTCACGTAATGGCGCATGTCAATTGGCCGCCAGATCATGTGATTTGGACACCGTTGGATTTTTTCTTTGGGGTTATTTGAAAGAAAAGGTGTACGTCGATAAGCCAGCAACAATTCAATTAGCTAAAGCGATGAGATAGATTCGGCACATTAAATGGCATTTAGAACCTCCATTATAACGCTCCAGCCGTCATCGAAAAATTTGGACGAGCGTTCATTCGAAAAATTTGGACTATTATTGAATTTTCAAAGTCAAAATTCATTGGCTGTGCAACCGATGGTCGCGGCGCCATTTGGCTGATTATTTTGTTTCCTACATAATGAGTTGAATACAATAATATTTACAATAATTTCCTAAATAGTTTGTTGTTTTTATTCAAATCAAACATCGGTCCTTTGAAATTTAATCACCTCTGTCTCGGTTCTTATCCCATCCAAATCGTTCTTCTCTATTGAACATGGATTTTATTTTTCTCTGCGGAAGGTTTGTCAACATTGTTCAAGCCTTATTCAGCTTACAAGATTTCTTTAAACTTTAATGATTTTGGAAGTATTGGCATTATATTTAAATGAATTTTTAAGTACACAATTCATTTTAAAAACATTACAAACAGAAACGTCTTAACTGTATGAAAATTCGAGGTATTAATTTTTTTTTTTGCAAAACGAATCGGTTTGCTTTTGTGAAATTCGATTATTTGGGAAAATTTTTTTTGTTATAACAAAATGATGTTCGATGTAAATAATATTTAAGATCTTTCAACCTTTTAGCATTGCGCGCATTGCATTTCAAAATCGCTGAGAGGGTCAAAAATCGATGCTGAATGTTAATGAACCCTATATGAATTTTCAAAGCAAATCATGGATATCTAAAACAAAAATTCAAAATGAAACAGAACGTTAAATTCAACATATGGGCATAACACGTTTTATTAACCTCGGCTAATAGCTGGCTGACATTTCTGAGGGCTTCAAAGCTTCTATAAGTGGTTATTCACTTGGCAATGCTGGCTATAAAAAGGAGGTCCCTTGCTCATGAGCTTAACATGGAATCGCGCAGCACTCAGCTGTAAGAGAGTAAGTTCACACTGTGGTATCACAATGCGACTGAATTAGTCTAAGTTGAGCTGTACATTCGGGCTGCACCCTAACCTTTACCTAAACTCCATCTATTAAATATGACATTTTAAAAATAATTTCTATAATTATGAGAAGTATGGTCTATAACAACAGAATATGGAAAGAAAACAGGGGAATATTTTTTTTTAAGAAGATTCTCAGAAGGGGTAAGGCGAAAATATTACCTTTCATTGTATTCGATTCACACAAAACAAAAGGGAAGAAGCGATTTTCCATCAACTTTCCATCAACGAGGAACAATTTTTCAAATAGAATATCAGCTAACAACAAGCCTATTAACAAACTCCTAACTATGACAATAACTGTCTATCAATGACATTTTTTTTCCTGTCGTATTACCACATCCATATATGTGGATAAAACGAATGCGAACACCAAATCATTTCCAACGCTATACGCATGAAATACATCATTTGGTTAATGAAATGTTAATTTGTTTTGTGCTGCCATTAACGATAACATGGGCGGGATTACAACAAGCACATAGGTAATGTAAATGTGTTTGCTATAGCCCACAAAAACGTGAATGGCATTTGTTATTATTGGATTATTCCATACCTTTTCAACCCATCTTAGTTCGGGCATATCCGACAGAGCAATTAATTTAATGGGAATAATGATGTGGATAATTATGAGTGGTTTATAATATTACCAAGAGGGAATACATGATTTTAACAAAACATAAAAGTTATATTGCCAGGATTAAGATGCCGTAGAGAGAATATAACACATTATACTTGCTAATAAAACTAATTTATTAAATTAGGGAAGCTAGAATTTTTTTTTGTAGATAATAAGAAAAATGTTTAATTGCTAGAATTCCGAATATTGGACAAATTAGTATTTCAAAAATTTGAAGATAACTTTAATTTCTATTATCTTATTTTTTAACATCTACACACAAAAATTTTTTTTTCTGATTCAATCACGAAATTAATTGATCCAATTAATTTTTAATTTAAGATTGTCTTCAATCCACAGAAATGATAGTATCAATTAAAAATTTAATTGAATGTCAATTAAATTATTATATCGATACTATTATTTTTGTGATTGATTTTTGTATTCAACTTAAAAATTTGTTGAATCAATTAAATTTTTAATTAATATTTTTAAACTTCACATTAAATTTTAAATTGGAAAAAATTTTCGTGAAATTGTTTGTGTGTATGTATAAACAAAGAATTATCGCAATAATTAATTTTGTGAAAATTAAATTGCCTACCATTTTTCTCAGTAGGAACATCGCTTGTTAAATAGGGTGAACCCCCCTTTTCCGCTGGGCAAAACCGGTAAATATCCCCATTTGATTGTTGAGCAAAATTTGGTGTGTTACCTCAAAGGAAAAACCATCCGATTTTTTGTCTGCTTGACACAACTGAACTTTTATTGGTCTCACATTTTGTTGACTCAATTATTTCTCTTAGCTCGATTGTATCAAAGGTCTTCTTTTCTAAATTTTGGCAAAATTCACCAATCGATACATTGAAAAATGGGGCTGGCCGAAAGGGACCTAAATGAAGGACTTCAATTATTTTTGGATCATGGTGTGTACGCTCTCCCTACGTTATGGGGACGAGGCCCTCACGTTCGGAAGTGCTCGGAAAGTGGGCGATGGCACCGTTCGAAAAAAAAAAAAACAGTCTCTAAAGCAGTGCTAAAATTAGGAATTGACTTGCCAATAATGTGATTGGAAGGTGCAGTTTTTTCAATAAAGGGGAAAATTGGAAACTGCAGTCATCAGAATGTTTTCAACTACAATGTTTTTTGGGACATCAATAAAATACTAACTTTGTAATGTAAAAATAATATATCCGTTTATTTATTAAAAGATTCATACACGTGCTCTTTTATTTCTAGCATTTGATATTAAGCGCGTCAAATTTTTAAAGTTTAACAAACACTATAAAACACTTGTTAGTTGTATACATGATATATTTCATTTGCGAATTCATAGGGATTATTTAATAATTTAGCTTTTTTATTGATCTCATGATTTCATACTATTTTCACCAAGTTAATTTTCTGAATATACAATTAGAAATTATCCATCTAAGAGTAATAATCGCGCTTAACATATACGATACGATGCGATTTTTGACGTGTATAATAAAAATGTTGCAATATTCTGCTAGACTAGAATCCTATTTTTTTTTTAATTGAATCCAGTGGATGATA
The DNA here is from genome assembly GCA_003123925.1 of Haematobia irritans. Lineage (NCBI taxonomy): Eukaryota > Metazoa > Arthropoda > Insecta > Diptera > Muscidae > Haematobia > Haematobia irritans. Next base: position 6,977 of record PGFW01017678.1, on the reverse strand, counting down.
CTTTAAAGAACCTGTTACCTTGTTTTTTTCTCTTTACGTTAGTCATAAGAGGATACTATCACAAAAGTGTGGCCCTCTTTGTGTAACAATAAATTGACTTGCACTAAGATGGATATAACGATGGTGGCAAGTGTGTTGGGGCGGCTCAACAAAATGTGAATGAAATTTTCTACGATATTTTTTGTTTTGTTCCTTAGCTAAGATGGCTAGGACTTTGGTGTATAGCATTTTGTCTTTATTCCTTCATTTGTTTGTGGTTGGTTAAACAATCAAGAATATAACTTGTTTTGTTTGTTTTTGTTTTCTTTTCTCTATGTATACAGTTTCAGTATGGATGGGAGTAAGTTTCAAGGATTTGTTTTGTTGTCACATCTCTTCCTTTTGTTTGTATTTTGAGCTCTTTTGTGCTCACCTCATGAACTCTCGCATATCAAAGGTTCAATTTCTAAATAAGCTTCACTAATTGTTCTAAATTCTTTTGGGAGTATATTTCTTTTATTTGTTTATGGTTCAAGGTTTATGCGCGTCTATTTTTTTGTTGTTATTTTATTTCAAAGTTTTGCAGAGTTGAATTTGAAATATAATTAACACTTAAAATTCGTATTACAATTGATGTGCTCTAATAGTGAAAGGTAAGAATCTAACAAAATAAATAGGCAGTTCGTCGAACAAGGCCGACTCTGTGCAACAAGAGGTGTTATATTGCATCATCCGGTAGTTCAATTCCAGTTTTGACCATTTTCAAGCGTTGTATTATATCCTCACAGAAATGATGGATATTTGCTGACTATTTCAAAGCTTCTTTAAGCGGTTTCACCGTAATGTGAAACGCCAATCGGATCCGTATACTAAAATGTAGGTCTATGATTACTCCTTTTTGGCGTTACATACAGATGCACAAACTTATTATACCCTGTACCACAGTAGTGGTGAAGGGTATAAAAATGGAACGATACACGTTTCAACAATGTATTAAAACTTCATTGCATCGAAAAAACCACCTTGAATAATAGGGTTCTCTTTCACTTTCAAAATCGTTGCATCTGGCACTTTAAACCCCAAATCTATTGTTTGAGAAGTTTCTCCATTTTCAACGTGTGAATGTTTTGGTGTGATTTATGGTCCAGCGGAGTTATTGGACCTCGCGATTGCGGAGATTGGATTTCGCTCCCGTAAGCGTGATCTTGGTAGGCATTTGCCGTTATTACTTTTAATTATTAACGACTTTTATTTAGCAATAAACTTCCGATCATTTAGCTCAAGAAGTATTTTCTTTGAATACAAAAATAAAACCTCTTTATTGAGACTTTTATTTTAAGAAAATTTTCTAAACTCCAGGGGAAGGAATCCATAATAATATTGTCAGAATTTTTTTCTGGCTCTTGTCGCCTAATTGAGACGCTTTCTTCCCAAAAAAGTCCCTATTTTATGGAAAAATTCTCTCAAAAATCCGCAATAATTTTTAAAAAAATTTCTTTGGTTACGTATACCTGTTATTGGAAACGCCTTTTATATTTTTGAGAAATTTTCCTAGGGACAAAAGTTCCTAAAATGTATTATTTGTATTGTGGTCAGGTGGTTCACAAATTTACTTCAACTGTTCAAGATTGTTATGGGGTTTCAAACTGAAAACCGATCCATTTTGTTAACGGCACTTCTGTACAGATCGGTCTCTGTATAGAATGGCCATGAGTGTTGCCAGTATTTTTCTGGCTCTTGTCTCCAAATTATGATATTTTAGTCCCCAAAGATCCCCAAATTCCTTACAAAACCCCCAATACATTTTTGACAAGCTTCTTTTTTGAAAAAAAAAAAATATATTCTAAATATTCAAGTAGTAAAATTGGGTGGTAGACACGTTACCAAAGTTGGTAGAATTGTACCAGAAATTGTATTTTTTTTTTTAGAATTTTTGATAAATAAGAAATAAAATTTTGACAAAATTTGCAATAGAAATAAAATTTTGACAAAATTTTCAATAGAAATAAAATTTTGACAAAATTTTCAATAGAAATAAAATTTTGACAAAATTTTCATAAAATAAAATTTGACAAAATTTCAATAGAATAAAATTTGAAAATTTTCAATAGAAATAAAATTTTGACAAAATTTTCATAGAAATAAATTTGACAAAATTTTCATAGAATAAAAATTTGACAAAATTTTCAATAGAAATAAATTTTGACAAAAATTTTCAATAGAAATAAAATTTTGACAAAATTTTCCATAGAAATAAAATTTTGAAAAAATTTTCTATAGAAGTAAAATTTTGACAAAATTATCTATAGAAATAGAATTTGCCAAAATTTCCTATAGAAATAAAATTTTGTTAAAAAAGATTATACCGATTTCTCAAAAAAATCCCCACAAAAATCCCCAAATTTATGGAAATTTCCAACCAAGTCCACAACTCAAAAATGTCGTCCCCATTCAGAAAAAATATCCCCAATTTGGGGAAAATTCCCCAATACTGACAACACTGTAGATGGCTCCGTCGACTTCAGCTCTTTCTTGGTTAATATAGACAAACATTTCAAATTTATATATTTTTTTTAAATAACATTTTTGCAGATATTTTTATTTTAATTTAAAATGTGACCACTTTCACGTAAATATTTAACTAGGAACACTACCTTTGTAGGGAAATGTTTGAATTAAAAGCACAACACTAATGAAAAATCTTACAATGACTATCTAGAGAATATAAATATAAAAGTGAATTAAATGTAGTTGAACTTAACTGGCTAGGATCATGTAGCAGGTTGTTTTCTATGACCTCATGGTGGTATAAATAAAAACGTACACATATACACATACACACACATCTACTGTCAAATACATGTATACCACCATGAGAGACAGACATAGACTTGGTCGAAAACATAAAAACAAAGGAAAATTGAAATAAAATTTGCTCATTTAAAATTAAAAACAATATAGCATATTAAAGCGATATTTAGAATTCACAAGTCTGTGTTTTGTTTTTTCAAATTGTTAAAAATGTAAAGAAAATGTATTTCTTAATTTTGTGAAATAAGGAAATGTGCAAACTAAAACACTACGTTACTTTGCATACACATTTCTATTGGCTTTCATGCAGATTTTTTAAGGCAAAAGTTAAAAGAAATGGCTAATTTTAATTTTCATAATAGCATCTAGCATAAAAAGTATCTCTAAATGAATTTAGATGATAATTTTGCGGTACAACCTACGTGATGATAGCCTTTATTTCTACTTTTTGTTTGTACTATCCTTACAAAAACTTGAGTTTTATATTTATAAAATGTGGAAAGAAGAAGGAGATAGTGTACTAGGGGAGTACAAATGGGTCAGATGTTAATTCAGAATACATGCATGTGGTAAATTTGTGAAAGGGGAGGCGTTTTTTTTCATGAAATAAAGTGGAAAAACCAATGTATATTGTTTCTGGGCAGTAATTAAATCCACTTTGCAGCAAATTCAACGTCTAACACGAGCAACATAAGTTCTTGATATAATAGTATGCAATTATTTCTTGTCATATCAGCCACAAATGCAGTTAGGTGTATAAGTTTGCTACGGGAAATTCGCAATATGTTGAATAAAACATAATATTAATAATAGTATATCAGTAAATGTGTAGTTCCAATAAGACTTTACCATAAAAAGAAAACACAATTTAAAAATATATATGAATATTTAAATCGTTATTAGTTCTGTTTATTTGCTCCAATTTCCGGTAGGGTATTGATAAATCCGTTCTCCTCTCTGGTATCCAATAAGTACGTCTCACGCTATCTGGAACCATGCACAGATATCAATAGAGATAGAGGAAAATTTTCCTATATCGTTCCATCCGGGCCAGATGCTCTATAAATATTTTGTTCTTAATCCAACACCATACTCATGTCCATTCTTTCTTTTTTTTCTTTATATATATCTTTCAGTATTTTTAAAAGTTTTACCTAAATACTAAGAAAATGAACACAAAATGTCAACAGACGAGAAAACTGTTGTTGCAAGCAGCGTTGAGGAGACTTCTACTACTACTACAACCGCCACCACAGAAACCACAGAGAATCTCTCATCGGAGGCCATTGTAGAACGAGAACGTTCTGAGAAAATTCTCAAAGCAAAAGAATTATACAGTCATGGTTCACGTAATTTTTTGGTTAAATCTTATGCTGAAGCTGCCGACGAATTGAGTCAAGTTTGTTGCTCTCTATGGAGAATTACATGGCGAATTATGTGATGAATTGGGAATGCCATATTTATTATATGCAAATCAATTGATTGCTGATTTAGATGAGAATAAAAGTAATCGATTGTTCCAGATGAGGAGGACGTGATGATGAGGGAAGAAGAGAAAGATGCGGTCGAAGCCGTGTTCAACAAATGGGCGACAGTGGGGAAAAACCAGCTTGCTTCTACAAAATGGTTCAAAAATGAAACAATTATAAGAGGATGGTGTTACGATCTACAGAAACGAAATCTGAAGAGAAAGACCTGCAGAATAGTACACCAATTGAGACAGAATAACAGCTGAAGAATCTGAATGTTAAGCTAGTAACCAGATTGAGAAAAAGAAAGCAGCAGAGGAAATACCAACACAGTGGTTAGGCCACAAATATGGTACCAGCAGCCACGACCACTACTGTGGGTGCATTGATGATGAAAAAGCCTTACCACACTCAATAATGGAGAGGCGGGCGAAGATGCTTGTAGATCGAGCGAAGAAGAAAATAAGCCGTACGTAAAAAATTTATAACCCTTTAATTTCTTTCGATATTTGAAACTTGCTATGTGTTGATAAAAAGGAATGACTTTAAATATCTAGAAGTTTTAGATTTTCAAGTGTAGAGCGACCCAGTTTTATTAAATCAAGGTTAATTATAAAATTGTATTTTTTAGCGCCTCAATCTTCAAACTTGCTTGGAAATACTTGAATTGGCTGCAAAATCTTTACCCGCCAAGAGAACCGGCGCTCAAATTTAGCTTGAAGTTTACAAAAAAGAAGTTGGGCAAATTGAATTTGAAAATAATGTTCTCGATTCACAGACGAAGAAGACTTACCAGTGAGAATTATTGCAATAACGAGTAAATAAAATTAATAATTGTATTAATTTATAACATAATATTATTCCCTTCTTTTAGAAAGAAACATTGACCATATTATGAAAAAATTGCCCCACTTAATTATCGCAGAGCTATGGCTTTGGGAAAATTCATTATAAAATCGTTTTGTCTTACTTAATGCAACATCGAAGAAGGATGGTGCTGCTTCTTTGAAGGAGGCCTTGCAAATTGGATGCGGCGAAATTGAGAAATGAAAGCCAAAGAAGACCTTACAGAAAAGGAATAAGAACAATATCCAAGATATGGAAGAGACCAAACAGGAAATTGAAGCGAAAATTGTTGAATTGAAGAAACAGAAGCTCAGGTAAAAGTTTATATTAAATCACAATTGCTCACCATAGGATTGTATTGTGATTGCCTAATCATTATCGTGACTGATCCGTAATCCCAATCCCATCCCATTCCTCACGCCCAAATCGCTATCTCAATCCAATCAATATTCCTAAATCAAATTCTAATCTATCTTTAAACCTATCCTAATCCTATCCTCCAATCCTTTTCTAATCCTATCTCTAATCTATTTTCTAATCTATATCCTAGTCATATTGTTGTAGATTTTTTATAGCCATAAAAAGCAAGATAAATTGAATTGTTAACCAAATTTTTGGATCATATCCAATATTTTCTTAAAAAATCAATTTCAATAAATATATTATCCGCGAAAACGAGAGTCTATTAGAATTTTCACACAACATAAACCAATTTAATTCTCGAACCGGCAAAACACTTTTCTCTTTTTCTTGGGAACATTGCTAAAATAATGTTCCTTCCTTTTTGTTTCTGTTTTTTTTCTCTTCCACAATTTACAGAATATAGCCGAAGTAACGTGCTGCTCTGGATAGTATATAAAAGCCAATTGAGTAGTGGGGATGTAGATGCAGCACTTCAAAAGCTACTGCACAATCTGATGCCTTTCATCAACATCAGCCACATCGGGAGCCATAACTTCATCGTCGAAACCAACGATATGTCACATTTAATTATAGCGTAAGAAACCCAGACGGAAGGCACACAGAGGCGAGCAGCTGTTGCTTTTCGCCCAGCCAAGCGTCATCCAGTTATAATTTTTGCTAAGCAACAGCCTATCATCGTAAATTATAGCTGCAATTCCATTTGTTAAAAACATACTGCAACAACACCCGCAGCAGCAGTAGCAGCATTCAGTCGTAAGAAGAACAATAATAAAATGGCCTTAAACTATGTAATCTGTCTACTAGTTGGGCCTTTACTAGCATATTTGCCCGCCAATATCATAACTACCAACTTCTGTACTATTACGCAACAATTTGGGGTCGTCGACAACAACATAGATTTGCTGACTCGCCCTCCTCATTTACCTACACACGCATATACACTCACAACATGTAATGAATATCATACCTTTTAAGTAGAATTTGTTTGTTTTTTTAATGGAAACCTAACTAAAAGAACTGCCTTCTGTTATGTTATACTCTTTTTATCAACTATATTTCGTCCGTTTTTTAAAATAATTGGATTTTTTAATTGCCTTTTGCTATTAAAAAAAAAAAAAAAAAAAAAGTTATCCCCCTCCTCTAACGTCTTTTCCAAAAGAAATTTAAAATGTATCTTTCTTGTTTTGTTTCAAATACCCATTTCGCGACCCCACTCGAAATTTGTTTTATTTTTTTTATCCCTTAAGAAATTATGAATAATTTTTCCTTTAATTTTTTTTTTATAATTTTAAGCAATTTGGTATTTTTAATTTTTTTAATACGCTCAGCTAAAATCAAGCATCAAAATCTTATGCTGATTCGTTTTTCTGAATTGAAATGTAATATATCTGTTCCTTATCCTCCTATGCTTAAAAATAATATATTTTATTTCTTTCTCTTTGTGAAACA
>PGFW01017676.1:38227-56802 GCA_003123925.1 Haematobia irritans | reverse complement strand
CAGATGCTCCGCCCAATTTGGAGAAATACTGGGATATTGTCAGCGGAACTAAAGAAAGACCAAAAAAACTGCTAAGCACGAGCAGCAGTTCGAGGCAAACTGGCTTTCTTGCGGCGAAGAAGCGTGGACAAGGTGCCTTACAAAATCTGATGCGCAGCGGCCAAGCGTGAGGCCCGGCAATTCGGGATTTGGAAAGCGGAAAGCCTAACTGAATATTTTTCCTGTAATTTTTACACTAATTGAACTTGAAAAAGACAAAATTTAATTAAATTTTTAAATAAACGATTTCACCGATTTACACGCGTTTTTCCCTCTGACCAAATTTTGACCGTATCACCCTTTAATTATCGAATCGATATGGACTTTTCACGGTACGCTAGAGGACCCAGAATTGAAAAATATGGGGGTCGCTTATATTGCGGCTATATACAATTATGAACTTTGATATAGAACCAATTTGGTGTGACTGGGGATCGATTTAATCTGAGGGGTATATATATAATATAAACTATAGACGATATGGACCTAGAGGGCATGCTGTTATTAACGGCCATATACTTAGCACAACTGCTACCAAATTCACCTGACTCGAATGACAATGTTTGCTCCTCCAATAGCGCTTCCAAAAACCAAATCAGATTATGGGATTGATATGGACCACTTTTGGCATGGTCGTTAAGATATTATATACTACCACCTCGTACAAACTTGGAAACCATATACTAACACCACGTACCAAATTTCAACCGAAATCGGCATGAATTTTGCTCCATCGAAATGAGGCTACCGTGAGGTCAAATCAAGGGATTCGGTTTATATGGGGGCTATATATATAATTATGGACCAGATTGGACCCAATTTTTCATGGTTCTTAGAGGACATATACTAAACAACCATGTACCAAATTTCAGACCGGATCGATGAATCTTGCTTCTCTTTAGAGGCTCGCAAGGCCAATTCGTGTGGATCGGTGTATTATGGGGGCTATATATAATTACGGATCGATGTGGACAATTTATTGCATGGTTGTTAGAGATTCATAATGGACAGCATGTACCAAATTTTCAGGTTGGATCGGATTGAAATTTGCTTCTCTTAGAGGCTCCGCAAAAGCCAAATCGGTGGATCGCGTTTATATGCGGGCTATATATATATTATTATGGGTCGATGTTGGACCAGAATTTATTGCCATGGTTGTATAGAGACCATTATACTAACACCATGACCAAATTTCAAGCCGGATCGGATAAAATTTTGCTTCTCTTTAGAGGAATTTCGCAAAAGGCCTCAAATTTGGGGTCCATTTATTATGGGGGCTATACGTAAAAGTGGGTCGTATGCCCAATTTTGCAATTACCATCCGACCCTACATCAATAACAAAACTACTTGTGCCAAACTTCAAGTCGATAAGCTTGTTTCGTTCGGAATGTAGCGTGATTTCAACAGACGGACGCGACATGCTCAGAATCGACTCAGAAATTTTCGCCACGACCCAAAATATATATACTTTATGCAGCCGTCATGTAGAGAATTATTTTTCGATGTTGTAGGGTATAAAAAAAAGCCCCCGGTTGCCAGTTCTCTGATGGGGGAACATGCGACATTTTTTAAAGCAAAAGTGTTGTTTTCTCGCCCAAGCAAAAAAATATTTTTCCAAAATTCCACACATAATGTTCGACGAAAATAACATGCTTCCGACAAAACATGTTACATGTGAATGCTCCCAAAAAAAAAAATATTTTCGCTTCAGCGGAGGTAGGTTAGGTTAGTTGGCAGCCCGAAATGTAATCAGGCTACTTACGACATTCAGTCCATTTGACCACATTGGTGAACTTATCCTTATCACTGGAGTGCTGCCCGATTCCGTTTAGCTTAATGAATAAGGACCTCCTATTTATAGCCGAGCCGAACGGCTCCACATTGCAGTGAAACCAGCTTAGAGAAGCCTTGAAAACCCTTCACGAAATTGCTCACCAGCATTACTGAGGTGGGAATAATCCACCGCCTGAAAACTTTTTGGTGTTCGGTCGAACAGGAATTCGAACCCACACCTCTGTGTACTGCAAGAGGCGGGCCATGCCAACCATGGTGGTTAATTTAATTAATTTACATTAACAAAAATTACGTTATTTTAACAATTTTTTCATTTGGGCTTAATTTTTAATGACACCATTTCCTTAATGTTAACAAGTTTTTTTATACCCACCACCATAGAATTGCGTGCGGGGGTATAATAAGTTTGTCATTCGTTTGTAAACTCCGCATCGGAAATATCGATTTTCCGACTATATAAGTATATATATTTCTTGATCAGGGAGAAATTCTAAGACGATATAACGATGTCCGTCTGTCCGTCTGTCTGTCGCTCTGTCTGTCTGTCTGTCTGTCTGTCTGTTTGTAATCACGCTACAGTCTTCAATAATGAAGCAATCGCCCTGAAATTTTGGCACAAACTCGGTCTGTTTGTCTGCCAGCAGGTCAAGTTTCGAGATGGGGCTATATCAGTCCAGTTTTGATGATAGTCCCATATAAACCGACTCCCGATTTAGGGGTCTGGCTTATTAGAAATCGTAGGGATTTTTATCCAATTTGCCTTTTGAAATTAGAAATCGTAGAGGCTATTTTATGACCATAAGAGGGCATGTGCCCAAAATGCGTGAGTATCGGTCCATGTTTTGGCTATAGCCCCCATATGACCGATCTCCCCGATTTTACTTCTTGGGCTTATTAGAAACCGCAGTTGTTATTCAATTTACCTGAAATTGCGAAATCTAGGAGGTATTGTTAAGACCCAAATAGTGTGCCAAAAATTGTTAGTATCGGACAATATTTTGGTATAGCCCCCACTATGACCGATCTCCCGATTTATACTTCTTCTGCTTATAGAAACGCAGTTTTTATTCAATTTACCTGAAAATTGGAAATCTTAGGAAGTATTTGTAGACCACAAATACGCATGCTCAAATTGCTGAGTATCGGTCCACTGTTTTGGTATGCGTCCCATATATAAAGGGAACTCCGATTTGGGGTTGGGCTTTATAGAAACGTAGTTTTTATCCAATTTGGTCTGAAATTTGGATCTAGTGGTATCTTTATGAACCATAAAGAGGTGTGCCGAAGAATGGTAAGTATCGGTCCATTATTTGGTTATAGCCCCCATATAGCCACCGATTTCCCGATTTTAATTCTTTGGGCTTCTAGAATCCGAGTTTTTATCCTATTTGCCTGAAATTGGAAATCTAGTGGTTTAGGACCATAAAGAAGTGTGCGAAAATGGTGAGTATCGCCGTCCATATTTTGGTTATAGCCCCCATATAGACCGATCTCCCGATTTTACTTCCTTGGCTTATAGAATCCGCACGTTTTATTCAATTTACCTGAAATTGGAAATCTAGAGGTATTGCTAGGACCAACAAATACGGTGTGCCAAAAATTGTGCAGTATCGGTCCATAGTTTTGGTTGTTTTGGTCCCCATATTAAAACGACCTCCCGATTTGGAGGTCTTTGGGCTTATAGAATCCGTAGTTTTAAATACAATTTGTCTGAAATTGGAAAATTTATAGGTTATTGAGGACCATAAAGGGCTGTTGCCAATAAATTGCGTGAGGTATCCGGTCCATATCTTCAGTATAAGCCCCCATAATAACGTATTCTCCCCGATTAACTCCTGTGGGTTTCTAGAAACCGTAGTTTTTATCTGATTTGCCTGAAATTGTAAAATATCTGTATTTTGGCTCACAAAAACGTGTATCGGCATTTTAGTTTTTATAGGTCCATTTGGTAATGCCTCCATATAGACCGACTTCACTTCTTGAGGGTGTAGAAGGCGCACTGATAATGAAAATTGCTTGAAACAGATTTAAGATTCAAATTCAAGACGTTATTTTATAATTTTCTTGCACACTTACAAGAGATGTTATAATGATTCCTCTAAAACTCAAACAAAAAATGGTTCTTATTAAATCCAAGAATCTGATAAATAGTCCTCATGAATGAAATCTCTTAAATTTTATGCTTCGGGAAGTGTCCTTCAAGTCCTCAAGCCCTCCTGAAATTTCAAAGGAAACCCTAATATTTTGGTCATGGTGTGGGTATTTAAGATTCGGCCCGGCCGAACTTACTGCTGTATATACTTGTTTTACCTGTGCTTAGCACCGATTTTATTCATTTTGAATTTCTTCATTAATGAAAGACATAACTCTGGGCCCTAGCTAGCCATTGCCAGTCTCTGAAACTAATGAAAATTCTAATTGTCGCATTTTCGATATCTCTTTCCTTCTAAAATCGGTAATTCCATAAAATCGGAATCTCCCAAAAAACAGCTTGGAAAAAACAATAGCGAGAGTATCAATAGAATACGTTGCCATAATAACTCATCCATTCATCAGTGACACAGTGCATGAAATAATACAATTATTACGCCTAAAACCAGCAACAATAAACATCAGCAACAATAAGAGTAGCACAGCATCATCATATGTTTAACATGTAAAACATTTTTATGTCCTTTCACTCATTGCTAACCCTGCCCCTTTCTAACTAACACAGTTGCCGGTAAGGACGACGAATGTAGCCGCATAGCCGATACTGCGGCTAAGACATTTATGTTAGCACCACTTCTTGCTGGACTTTTAGTGAATGAGTTTGAGTGCATTTGATACGCTTTGCCGGTTGGCGGAAGATGATGATGATGATGACATACATGCCTAGTTAGTAACTTCCATTGTCTCATTCTATATAAAAGAAAACCTCATTGGAGATCTGATGCTGGTAGAAATAAAATTAGGTTTATGACTATTTATAGGATGTGCCAGCTACTTTGTATGCGGATTATGAGATCAATAAATTTTCAAATGTTCCTAGAGGCCGCAAGAGAAATTCTTTTCGTTTTTCGTTCTGATTTTCAAAGGCTTATCAATATTTCCAACACATTTTACATTACTTTGAATTTCCAATTTCAACAATTTAGTCAATATGTTATTGGTTTGAAGATTGAATACATTCCCTTTTGTAGACTATGACAGGTCCAATGTTTCTCAGAGACAGTTCTTAATTTTGAATAGGTTTTGGTGTAGATAAAATTATCCCTTTGAGATAAGAGAAGACGAGAATTGTCTTCTATATATTTCGGCATTTGGAGAACAGAAACTAATATTAATCATTGAAACCAAACCAACTCTTTTTGCACATGTTTCTCTACCTACAACAATTACACAACTAAGCAATATATGAAAATAATTATAGGTTCATTTTCAAATCACACTTTAGCCAATGTAAGCAAAATTGAAATCACCACCTCTTTGCCTAGAAATCCTATGGTTTTACTGTATTTTAAGTAGCCATATATTTTTAACTATAGCTTAACTTTCAAATACCCAGAATTTTTGTTAAGACATCATAGCGAGATTGCGAATTAGAACAAAATTTATAATCGAAAAAGCCGTCATAGTAGGCGCGCTTACATTGGCCGCTAAGCCATTGACATCAAAGGACGACAAATGCCATAGATATTTTATTCTCTTACACGTTTTCATAGGGATTCAAGCGACACCAGAGCTCTTCGAAAACAAATCTGAAGATTTCAATGACAGTGAAGTGAACATGAAAATATGCCTCAGTTAGGCATCCGAATAGAATATGCTAAAAGAAGCCTTTCTATAATGGTATACACTTGTTGCGTAAGGAAGCCCTGAAGTCTCAACTCATCCATACTCCCCTCGTTTCGAAAATATCTTCAAGACTCCAAGGCCAAGCATATCATGTATGAAGTGTTTCAATGTTGTGGCGCTTAAATTTTCTTACTGGCATCAGTAGTAAGCTAACAACATCACGCATCTCTCTTCGTATTCATAAGGGTCTCGTGCGATACACATCCTCTGTCCTTCAAGGAAGTTTTTATTGTTGCATTACTCTTGGCCAAGAATTTACCACTGTATATTGACTCAGAGTTTGTAAAACAATAGAAGAACTCCATTCTATCCATATTCAAGACTAGGAATATCAGTAGAAACTGTTTGACATATCTATTATAAATATATGTTCATGTCATTATCCTCTTCTTTTGGAGGCCAAAATCCCTGGTCGGTTGCTCTAGAATGTTGCATATTGTAGAAAATAATCTATCAAATCTAGATATAAAAAGGAAATCTTATTATTTACACAAAAAATGGTTTTATTATGATTCGATGGTAATGATTCATTTGCTTTTCTCCTCCATGCAACAAAGTTTTTCCAATAACAATTGTCATTCGGTGTCGCCACAAGCACAACATGTGGGTTTCCAAGAATCTTTGCATCCCATTGCTGCTGCAAAGTGCAATTAGATTTGTGCACCAAAAAAAAAAACATCAAATATTTTTTTGCGTGGAGAATTTCATTAAATTTGCGGAAAGTTTTATTTGGGAATTTTTTCCGAGAAATCGGTTCAATATTTTTTAGGCAAAATTTTATTTCTATAGGAAATTTTGTCAATTTCTCATTTCTATAGGCAATTTGGCAAATATTTATTTCTATAGGAAAAATTTGGCAACATATTATTACTATAGCAAATTTTGTCAAAATTTTATTTATATTAAAATTTTTTTCAAAATTTTATTACGAGCACTATAGAAAATTTTGTCAACATTTTATTACTATAGAAAATTTTGTCAAAATTTTATTTCTATAAAAAATGTAGTCAAAATTGTACTTTGGTAAAAATTTTGTCAAAATTTTATTTCTATAGGAAATTTTTTCAAAATTCTGTTTATAAAGACAATTTTCCCAAAATTTTATTTCTATAGAAAATTTTGTCAAAATTTTATTTTTATAGAAAATTTTGTCAAAATTTTATTTTTATAGAAAATTTTATCAAAATTTTATTTTTATAGAAAAAAATTTTGTCAAGAATTTTATTTCTACTATAGAATTCTTTTTTGTTCAAAAAATTTTTATTTCTACAGAAAATTTTTGTCAAAAAAATTTATTGCTATAGAAAATTTTGTCAAAATTTATTACTATAAGGACTATTTTTGTCAAAAATTTTATTTCTATAGAAAGAATGTCCAAAATTTATTTCTATAGAAGTTTTTGTTCCAAATAGTATTTTTATTAGAAAATTGTCAAATTTTATTTCTAATATAGGATTTTTTTTGTCAAATATTGTATTTCTATAGAAAATTTGTCAAAATTTTATTACCTATAGAAATTTTGTAAAATTATTATTACCATACCAAAATTTTGTCAAACTTTTATTTCTATAGAAAAGTTTGGCAAAATTTTATTTCTATAAATTTCTATAAAAAATGTTGCGAAAATTGTACTTTTGCAGGAAATTTTGTCAAAATTTTATTTATATAGGGCGAATTTTTGTCAAAAATTCTGTTTATAAAACAATTTTGCTAAAAATTTTATTTCTATTGAAAAAATTTTTGCTAAAATTTTATTTCTATGAAAATTTCAAAAATTTCTATTTTTATGAAAATTTTTGTCAAAAACTTTTATTCTATAGAAATTTTGTCAAAAAATTTTTATTACTATAGAGAATTCTGTCAACATCTTTATTTTACTATAGGAAAATTTGTCAAAATTTTATTACTACTTTAGAAAATTTTTTTCAAAATTATTTCTATAGAAAATTTTTTCAAAATTTTAATTCTTACAAAAAAAAAATCAAAATTTTATTCAATAGATGATTTTGTCAAAAATGTATTTTTATAGAAAAAAATTTATTCAAATTTATATTTTCTGAAATTTTTGTCAAAATTTATTTTCTTATAGAAATTTTGTCAAAATTTATTTCTATAGAAAAATTTTGTCAAATTTTATTTCTATAGAAATTTTATGAAAATGTTGTGAAATTTGTACTTTTGTAGGAAGTTGTCAAAATTTTATTTCTATAGTTAATTTGTCAAAAATTTCTGTTTACAAAGACAAATTTTGCCAAAATTTTATTCTATTAGAAAATTTTGTCTAAAAATTCTTATTTATTTAGAAAATTTTGTTCAAAATTATATTATATAGGATTTCTTTTTTGTTCAAAATTTTCATTTCTATAGAAAATTTTGTAATCAAAATTTTTAGCTACTATAGAAAGCTTTGTCAAATTTTATTACCATACAAATTTTGTCAAAAAATTTTATTTCTATACAAAACAGTTAGGCCAAAATTTTATTTCTATAAATTTCATATAAAAAATGTGCGGAAAAATTGTTTACTTTTGTAGTAAATTTGTCAAAATTTATTTCTATAGATAAATTTTGTCCAAAATTCTGTTTATTAAAAGACAATTTTGCCAAATTTTTATTTCTATAGAAACATTTTGTCAAAATTTTATTTGATAGAAATTTTGTCAATTTTATTTTTATAGAAAATTTTGTCAAAAATTTTTTATTTCTAATAGAAAATTTTTGTCAAAAATTTATTACTATAGAAAATTTTGTCAAAATTTTATTTCTATAGAAAATTTTGTCAAAATTTTATTTCTATAGAAAATTTTGTCAAAATTTTATTTCTATAGAAAAAGAGTATCAAAAATTTTTATTTCTATAGAAGTTTTTGTCAAAATTAGTATTATTTATAGAAAATTTTGCTCCAAAAATTTTATTACTGTAGACATTTTGTCAAAACTTTTATCACCATACAAAATTTGTCAAACTTTTATTTTCTATAGCAAAAGTTCTGGCCAAAATTTTAATTTCTATTTAAAATTATTTCTATAAAAAAATGGTTGCGAAATTGTTACTTTTGTAGGAATTTGTCAAAATTTTATTTATATTTAGGGAATTTTTGTCAAAATTCTGTTTGTATAAAGACAATTTTTGCCAGAAATTTTATTTATATAGCAAAATTTTGTCAAAATTTTATTTCATAGAAAATTTTGTTTCAAAATTTTATTTCCATTGAAAATTCTGTCAAAATTTTATTACTATAGAAAATTTTGTCAAAATTTTATTAACTATAGAAAATTTTGTTCAAATTTTATTACTATAGAAAATTTTTGCAAAATTTTTATTACTTAGAAAATTTTCGTCAAAGTATATTTTATAGAAAAATTTTATGTCAAGATTTTTAATTCTACAAAAAAAATCAAAATTTTATTTCAATAGATGACTTTGTCAAAAATATTATTTTATAGAAAAAATTTTTTCAAAAATTATATTCGATAGAAATTTGCTTCAAAATTTATTTCTATAGAAATTTCTTTGAAAAATGTTCGTGAAAAATTGTACTTTGTAGGAAATTTTTTTCGAAAATTTATTTCTATTAGGAAATTTTGTCAAAAATTCTGTTGTACAAAGACAATTTTGCCAAAATTTTATTTCTATAGAATTTTGTCAACCAATTTTTTTTTCTATGAGAAAATTTTGTCAAAATTTTATTTTTATTATAGAAATTTCTTTTTGTCAAAATTTTATTTCTATAGAAAATTTTGTCAAAATTTTTATTTACTATTTAGAAAATTTTGTAAAATTTTGTTTCTATTAGAAAATTTTTGTTAAAAATTTTATTTTTGTTAGCAAATAGCTGTCAAAAATTTATTTCTATTAGAAACTTTTTGTCCAAAAATTATTTTTATTAGAAAATTTTGTCAAAATTTATTTCTATATAGAATTTTTTTTTGTCAAAATTTTATTTCTATAGAAAATATTTGTGTCAAAATTTTATTTCTGATAGGACAATTTGGCAAAAATTTTATTTCTATAAAAATGTTGTCAAAATTTTTACTTTTGTAGGAAATTTTTTGTTCAAAAATTTTATTTCTATAGTAATTTTGTCAAAATTCTTTTTATAAACACATTTTGCCAAAATTTATTCCATTAGAAAATTGATGCAAAATTTTATTTACTATAAGAAAATTTGATGTCACAGTTTATTCTATTTAGCAACATTTGTCATAAATTTTAGTTTCTATAGAAAAATTTTGCCAAAATTTTTTATTTCTTCTATAGGAAAATTTTTGTCAAATGTGTTACTTCCAATATTATATATACTTTTGCAACGAATTCTGATTTCTATAGAAAAAGTCAATATTAATTATATCTATAGAGCTATTTGTCAAAATATAGCTATAAACATATCTCCTATTTTTTATCTAAATTAGATGATTTAGCTCCTATAGAACACCTTTTCAAAATTTTTTAAAATTCGTTAAAATACTTCTCCAAGAATTTTATTTCTATACAATCTCCAAAAATTATTTCAAAAGAACAATTTTGTCAAAATTTTAATTTATTCCCTCCAAATACAAGAATTTTGTTTTGCGGTAGGATTTTCTTATATCAGAGACCACACAAAATTCGTCTTGTAAATAATATTAGATCTGCCACTGTTTTTACACTCTTCTTGCATTGCATTGTTTCAGTTGGAACAGCTTGTTCAGTTCTTTGAATTAACTCTGGGTATTTTTAAGCGTAGATGGTTTGTATTGGTCATGGAATAGTCATAATTTGGACAAATTCTCTAACTTGGATTTTGATATAGTTGGCAGGGTGTTTCTTGGGTAATATGGTAAACTGCATGAGTGGTGTATAAACACACAAACACCGAAATAACAATTTTTTTGGTAACAGAATGAAAACTGTGAATCAAATCAGGATAGACGTACATTAAAGTGGGTCGAAGTGTTTTAGATTATTCTATTGGGAAATATGTATATCTATGATATTCTCAAACATTTTTATTCTCAGTTCATTGTTTTTGGGAGAGGGTGAAAAGGTAAATTTTGTTAATTTTTAGACAAATGATTTATTAAACAAATATGGTGAAGATATTTAGTAATTTTCAGGCCAATTTGTGCAAAAGTGCATTATTATAATTTGAGCAACTTATATGTATCAGAAGAAGATTTCATGCCCCTAATTACGAATCGAATTTTGCTAGCATAGAAGTAGACATTTTCTATATGCTGAATTCTACATGTGTACACCCTCCAAAAAATAGTTTCTGTAACATATACCCCAACAACATATTTTCTTCAAGCATAATATATTATCAGAATGGTCCAAACAAAGATTGTTGTATTCGTTCAAAGCATATTGATTGTTTCACCTTCAGGCAAACTGGTAGTAAAAAAATTGGTGAATTTTATTTTTGTGTAAAGTTGTTTAAGGCGCCAATGTGGTTAATTCCATTCTTTTCTTGAATCCACACTCTCTAAGTCTCTCCCTTTCTAAACACATATATGTTAACGGATATTTCTAAATTAATATATATTTACATCTAAGTCATATTATGATTTACATTTACATAACATTTTATGTGCAACCAATAGTAGTGTTCTAAGCATATTAAAATATATGTTCCCAAACATGTTATGCTATTTTATGAACATTATATTGTCTTGCACTTAAAAATATTGTTTTGGAGTTCCAAACATATAATTTTTACACCCAAACATATGAAAAACAGTATTTTTCGTCTGTGTAGAATTTTAAAAGTTACAACGAATTTAGCTTGCACCAATAAGAAAAAGTTTGTATTTCTACAAAAAGGGGAGAATTTACAGGGAATTTTGATAGCACAATCTAACAAGAAAATTCATATTATTTTTTTTTCTGAAGCAATTTCGACAGCCATTTTTATAGAAAATAAAATTTTGTCCAACATTGTCAAAATTTTTACTCTATAGAAAATTTGGTCCCTAGCATTTTACTCTTAAGAAAAATTTGGTCCACGATTTTTACTAACTATAGAAAATTTGTCAAAGTTTACGCTTCTAAAGAAAACTTTGTCAAAATTAAACTTCTATAGAAAATTTTGTCGAAATTTTATTTCCATAGTAAATTTTGTCACAATTTTTACTTTTAAAGAAAATTTTGCAAATTTTTATTTCTGCGGAAAATTTTCTCAAAATTTTATTTCTGTAGAAAACATTCTCAACTTCTATAAGAAAATATTGTCAAAATTTAATGTTTAAAAAAATTTGTCAACATTTTACTTCTATAGAAATTTGTCAAAATTTATACTGCTATAGAAAATTTTGTCAAAATTTTATTTCTATAGCAAAATTGTCATAAATTTTATTTCCATAGAAAATTTTGTAAACATTTTGTAAAAAGTTTCTATCTATAGAAAATTTTGTCAAAATTTTATTTCTATAGAAAAAGTCAATATTTATCTCCTATAGGAAATTTTGTAAAAATTTTATTGCTGAAGGAAATTTACTTCTATAGATTTGTCAAAATTAATTTCTATACTAAATTTGTCAAATTTTATTTCTATAGACAATTTTTGTCTAAATTTTTCTATAGCAAATTTTATGTCCATAGAAAATTTGTAAAAATTTGTCTATCTATAGAAATTTTGTCAAAATTTATTCTATAGATTTTTTTCAAAATTTTATTTCATAGAATTTTTTTTCAAAATTTATTTCTATGGAAAAATGTTCCAAATTTTATTTCTATAAAAATTGTTAAAATTTTATTTCTATAGAAAAAGTCAATATTTATATTTCTATAGGAAATTTTGTCAAAATTTTACTTCCATATAAAATTTTGTCAAAATTTGATTTCTATAGAAAAAGTCAATACTAAATATCTATAGGAAATTTTGTCAAAATTATAGCTATAGAAAGAAATTTACTTCTATAATTTTTACATCAATTTAGAAAATTTTAGCTCTATAGAAAATTTTCAAAATTTTATTTCGTTAAAATACTTTCTCAAAATTTATTTCTATAGAAAAATTTCTCAAAATTTTATTTCAAAGAAAATTTTGTCAAAATTTAATTTCCACAGAAATTTTGTCAAAATTTTATTTCTATAGAAAATTTTCAAATTTATCTTCTATAGAAAATTGAAGTACCTCTTAGTTGGAGAGGAATATTTTGCAAAATCTATCAAAACTTCAAGAATTCTACCAATCTAGCAAACAGTAAAAAATCTACCAGTTTTGGTAGAATTCTACCAACTGCGACAACCGTGGGTTTGAGGCAAATATTTCTATGTTTTACAAACAGAATGAAAAAGTTTATTTACCCCCATCCTATGGTGGAGGTTATAAAAATGAAGTCAATTAATATAATTGTAATGTAATGTTTGTCAACTGATAATTAAAGCCCAACAATGCAACATGAAAATCGCCGTATGTCCTATTACCGGTATACACCTTGAATGGCTAAGTATCCTTTTCATTCAAGTTCAATTATTTAATTTTTGATCTACAAATAAATACCATTGTAATCTACTCTTGCGAACTTTGGAGTAAATATTTATGACCAAACAATTGTTATCAATGCATATTCAGGCATTTTGTATAACAATAATCTTTGTAATTTAAATATTTGTTAAACTAAATGAAATAACTAAATAAACTTTCACGACTTGTGACATTTAGTTTTTCAGTTTTGGGCCATTTACTATTCAAACAGTGTGGTGGTCCATACACAAATTCTTGGCATGTACAAAAATCCCAAGTTGGTGCTAGAAATTTTTTTCCGGGGAGGTGGAAGACGTGACTTTTTAGTAACCACCCCATGACATTTATGTGGCAGATAGTAAGATGAAATTTTATTTTTGATACTATTGCACACAGTTACAACACAATATAAATATAGATTTGTCTGTATATGTGTGTGTAGGAGTATCTATGACAATTTTATCAGCCGGTCTGTTGGTGTATAAATATAACTTTGATTTTGGTATGTATCACATTTTTTTTTATCGGAAACAGTTTAAGGACTTAGACAAACAATAACAGGATACCATAAAACTACTTACAGAATTGTATTTTTATTATTATTGAAGAAATTACAAAAATAAAATCCAAAATCATCAGAGGGTTATGGTTAGGTTTGATGTGTGAGGGTTTCAAATTTATTACAGACAAACTTCAACTATTATGTCCATTAAAAAGATAAAATTTGAATTAAATGATGTGACTTAGTTTTTTCCTATCAAACCAATAATAATTCAATTAATTTTGTTTGTTTTTTAATTCAAATACGATTTGAATTAAAAATATTATTCTACAAATTAGAAAATGTTGCCGAAATGGGCAATGAGAAAGTAAAACCGTCCATATGATTTGTATATTTCGTAATATTGTTGGTATTGATTCCAGTCACAGATGAGCCAACAGAAATTTCTATTTTAAAAAGTTCTATTTTAAATTAAGTTTTTGCGTAATGATGATGACAAAATACTTTAAATATATCTTCTTAAAAAAATTTCACTCGAAAAAATGTTTTATTTCTATGTGAAAATTTCTCAAAATTTATTTTTATAAAAATTTTGCCTTTTTTTTTCAATAGAAAAATTATCAACATTCTATGACAAATCTTATTTTTATGGAAAATTTGTCAAAATTTCATTTCTAATGAAAATTTTTGGTCAAAATTTTTATTTCTATATCAGGAAAATTTTGTCATTTTTTCAATTAAAATTTATCTTCTTAGGAAAATTTTGTCAAAATTCATTTCTATGAAAAATTTTTGTCAAATTGTGTCTCATATCAGAAACCATCAATAAAAAGGCAGTCTCCAAAAAAGTACCGCTGAAACATTTCTTTTGGGACTCCAAAAGTGTGCAAAATTGACGCAGAAGCGATGACATTTAACCATAGACTTGTTCATACAGGAAAGTCCCTCCATTTCAACAGCGTTTCACTGAATTTGCAATCACTTCCTTAGACTGTGATCGGAATTCAATGTTTTGGATGAGTAAATTAAAAAATTCTGTGATATTTTTTCAACAATATAATAATTTTTATAATTTTTAATTTTAACAATGAATTCAACGCTTGTCTGGAAACGTATTACCTCAAAATATTTTTCAAAAATGTAAAAATTTTTTCAGATTTGGAGTTCAGTCATCTTTTTGTCTGCTTGAATATAAAAAATTTAAATATGATCTCCTGTACCATTTTATGAATTCCTTACCCTCTGTTTTTCAACCTTTATTCTTGAAACTACAAAACAAGTAAAAAATACCCATTATAAATAGTATGAAAAAAAAGATGTTTAAAAAACTTGGCCTTGAAACGACACTTCTCCTGGTAGTTAAAAATAAATAACATCATTGTCATACCATCTTTCTGCGAGCTTTTAAAGTAGTTTTGCTTTGAATAAACACACTTCCCAATTTTTTGGTGGGAATTTTCTCAAAATCTTTATTTTCTATATAAATAACATAAATAAACAACTTCGAAAATTTATAACAATTTTATTTTTGAAAAGTTTGTCGCAATTAATATTTTCTACAGATAACTAGATAAATATATTGTATAGAAAATTTAGTCAAATTTTTTTCTTATTAATATATTTAATTCAATAAGTATCTCTATTTATATATATAATTCTTCTCTCTATCTATTAACCTCTTTTTCTTATAGATAACATTTGTAAAAATTGTTGTTTCTATTAAAATTTCCATAACATTTTATATCTATAGAAAATTTTCTCAAAATTTTATTCTATAGAATATTTTGCAAACAGTTTATTTCTTTGCGACAAATGCTATAAAAATTATTTATATATATATCTCATATATTTTTTTTATTTATCTATAGATTATTTTGCACACAATTCATTTCTATAGAAATTTTTGCACATATTTCTTTCTTTCGTTATTAATATATATCATAATTATTTTACCTATTATATAATTTGTAAAAAGTTTTATTTCTATAGAAAAATTTATTTTTTCTTTCTAATATATATTTCTATAGAAAATGTTGCTTTATATATTTTATTACGTATTATATATATTATTAATTTGTTTGAGAAGATTTTTATTTGCTATCAGAAAATTCTCACATTTATTTCCATAGAAAAATGTTGTCAACAATTTTGTTTCTATAGAATATTAATTTTTATGATTTTCTAGATAATGTTTGTTATTTCTATTATCATAAGTTGTAAAATTTTATTTCTATTAAAATATCTCTATCAATAATGTTGATGTGTTAAATATGTTATAATTGTGTTGTACATATATTATTTATTTTTACTCCTATTTAAAACCTTGTCTCCAAGATATCTATTTCTTTTTTATATTATTATTTATTTTTCCAAAATTTTTTACTCTTATATCTCTTACTTTCTACAGATAAGTTTGTAAAAATGCTGTATTTTGATGTATAGTTCAAAACACGATTTTATCAACAGTTTTATTTTTCTTATAACAAATTTTGTCAAAATTTTATTTCTATAAATATCGAATATTTTATTTGTCTAAAAAAATTTCAATTTTATTTCTTAAAAAATGTTGCTCAAAATTTTATTTCTATAGAAAACTTTGTCAAAATTTTAGTTCTATATGAAAATTTTGTCAAAATTTTTCTATAGCAAAATTTTGCAACCATTTACTTCATAGAATAATTTTGTCAAAATGTGATTCTTATATGAACAGCTTTTTCTACAAAATTTTCAAAAAATTTCATTCTATACAAATTTGTCCCTTTAAATAAATTTTGTCAAGCTATTTTTTCTAATAGATAATTTTTGTCAAAATTTATTTCTAATAGAAAATTTTGTATCAAGACATTTTTTTCGTTATAGAAAATTTTGCCCAAAATTTTATTTCTAAAAAATAATTTTCAAAATATTTTATTTCTAGAGAAAATTTTGTATAAAATTTGTTACTACTAGAAAATATCCGACAATTTTATTCTCTATACGAAAATTTTTGTCCAAAATTTATTCTCTTTAGAAAAATTTTGCTCAAAATATTATGTATTTCGTTAAAAGTCAACAATTTTGTCTAAAAATTTTCCTTTTTGTCAAGAAACTCGTTTAATTTTATTCTATAGAAAATTTTATGATTTTTCTACAGAAAAATGTTTTCAAAGATTATTTCTATTCCGAATTTGCACAAATTTTAATTTCTAGAATTCACATTTTATTTTCAAATTGTCAAAATTTTTTCTATAGAAAAATGTTTCTCCAAAATTTATTCTCTTTTGAGAATAAATTTTGCTCAAATAATTTATTTTTTGAGAAAATTTTGTCATAAATTTTATCGTATCAGATAATTTTGTAAAATTTTATTTCTTAAATTTAGCAAAATTTTGCTAAATCACATTTTATGTTCTATAGAAAATTTATCAAAAATTTTATTTCTATAGAAACATTTTTGTCCAAAATTTCTATTCTATAAAAAAGTTCGCAAATTTATTTCTATAGAAAATTTTGTCAATAAGTTTTATTTCGCATTAGGAAAATTTGAACAAAATTTAAGTTCTATAGAAACTTTGTTTAAATTTTATTTCTATAGAATAATTGCCAAAATTTTTACTCCATATAGATAATTTTCTCCAAAAATGTGATTTCTATTAGGAACAGTTTATCAAAATTTTTAATCTTCTATAATAATAATTTTGTCAAATTTTATTTCTATAAAAAAGTTTGTCAAAAATTTTATTTCTAACGCAACAATTTCTATCAAAATTTTCATTTCTATAAAAAAATTCAAAATTAATTTTCTATAGAAAATTTGCCCAACACCTTTCTACTTCTATAGAAAAATTTTGTCAAAAAGTGATTCTATAACGAAAATGTTTGTCAAAAATTTAATTTCTATAGAAAAAAATTTCTCAAATATTTTATTTTTAGTAGAAAATTTTTAAAAAACTTATTTCTATAGAAAATTTTTTGTCAATAATTTTATGCATATACGAAATATGTCCAAAATTTATTTTCAAAAAGAACAGTTTATCATCAATTTTTATTTCTATAGAAAAGTTTTGTCAAAAATTATTTTATATTAGAAAATTTTTGCAAAATTAGATTTCTGCATAAAATTTTGTCAAAATTTTATTTCTACAGAAACTTTTGGTTCAAAAGCTTATTCGTATAGAAAATGTTGTCAAAAGTTATTTCATTAAAACAATTGTCACTTTTTAATTCCATAAACAATTTTGTCATATTCTTATTTCTTATATTTAAAAATTTGTCAAAAACTTTTAAATTCTATTTAGAAAATTTGTTAAAAATTTATTTCTATAGAAATTTTCAGTCAAAATTTTATTTCTATAAGAAAATTTTGCGCCTAAATTTATTTCTATAGAAAATTTTGTCAAAATTTTATTCAGTAGAAAATTTTGTCAAAATATTAAAGGTAATAAGCGAAAAAGAAAAACGCATTATTTACCTAAAAATTCCCATTATGAAAATTACATTCAACTCGAATACTAGGTTCATAAATCATTTTTCATTGCCATTTTTATTTGTAATCAAGTGGGAAACATCTAACATTATTATCCTTTAAAGCAATGCCAAAAATTAAACAATCCTTAAAAATGACTGCAACCAAAACAAAATGCTTTTTATCGCCAAATCAAAAATAACTATGAACCAAACAAGTACATGGTCTTTTGTTTTAGTATGACTGACCATTTCAGGTTTGTAGTTATTCACTATCAAAAAGAGGATTTTTTGATATATAATATAAATCAATCAGTTGTTGGGTTTTTTTTTTTTCTAAATAACGAATGAATTTATTGTGAAATGCTGTAGTAGTATGAAGAAAATACATTTCTACAAAGGCGACCAGGATTAATTATTTCATCACTATTAGTAAAATTTCAAAATCATTTACTCTTGAAATGAAAAGTGGTCCCATAAATTTCGTGGTTTTAACAATGCTTTGTGGAAGC
>PGFW01017665.1:15788-26048 GCA_003123925.1 Haematobia irritans | reverse complement strand
AACTTCATACAGATGAACTTTGATTGCAAATTTAATAACAGGAGACACACTGGGAATATTTACTCCAAGGCAAATTTCACGCTTAGAAGTCTCTACTCATTC
Organism: Haematobia irritans; assembly: GCA_003123925.1. NCBI lineage: Eukaryota > Metazoa > Arthropoda > Insecta > Diptera > Muscidae > Haematobia > Haematobia irritans. The sequence goes on along the minus strand of PGFW01017665.1, from coordinate 25,946 downwards.
AATGCAGTATTTCCTTACCGTATCAAGTGTATATTGGCCCATAGTATCTTGAAGCCACAGGTCTGTTTTTTCATGGAAGTTTATTTGTTTACTACAACCCTCAATATCCAAAAATTAGAATTCTCCTGAACAAGATTTTGAGATTTGTTTGTATGCTCTCTAACAACTATGCAAAAATTGGTCTATATCGAATCTTATGTACCCTCCACAATGAATTGCGTACAAAGTTCTACTAAAGACTGTTACCAAAATCGAATAACTTGGGTTGTGGTATAGCATTGTTCCTTCATTTTGTCTTATAAAATGACATTGTCTTTTAAATTGTAAGTTAGTCCATATGGAGTCTGTGATAGAAAAAATAAGGAAGATTGAATACCTACATAAACCTCCTTAGATATTGAGCATTTTATAAAGAGAAATCTATCAGTAGCTATCAATCGATAAGGACCCATTTTCGTATGGTCAGTAGAGATCCAAATTTCAACTGGATCGGATCAAATTGCTTCCTTCATGAAGCTTTATAAGTCAAATCTTGAGTGTCGGTTTATATGGGCGCTATATATATTTATTGGCCGATACACTAAAAAAAAGCATGCCCGGTTCCAAAGATTTTTTTTCCAAAGATTTTGTCTTTACTTTAAAAATGTTGGTATTGATACCGAGCCAAAGACACGGAGAATAAAAGTAAGGATACTTTTAAGACACAATTTTTCTTTTAAATTTTGGTTTGTGTGTGATTTGCTTCTAGGAAACAAATTTTAATTTTTCGTTTTTTGAGCTTTTTTTCTTTGTATGCTATTAAAATCCTTTAAAAACGAGTTAACGACAACTTTATTTTTCAAATTAAAAATCGATTTTCAGTAGAAATTATGCTATGTTTCAAGTAAAAACGTCCTTTAAAATAAAGTGTTAAAAAACATGTTCCTATATTTGAACAATTTTTTGCTTGTAGTCAAGATGCAAAAAGACAACAATTTAAAGACAATTTCACAATTTGACAATTTATCGACTTTTGGACAAGGACAAAAACTTTAAATTAGAGAAATGCGTCTTCTATGCTAAGCAAAATTTGCATTCGTATTTTAAAGACGTGAAATCTTTGACCTCACGATAATATAATATATAAGTGCATATATTAACATCACGTACAACATTTTAACCAGATCAGATAAATATTTCTCCTTCACAAAGCTCCGGAAGTCATAAAAGTCGACCCCCTCCTTTATGGGCGCTACATACTACCATGGACTCATATCGAGGAAATTGTGCACGATTGTAAGAGGGCATACACTAGCATCCAGTACCAAATTTCAACCGGATCGGGAGAAATTTACTCACTCAAGAGGGGAAGATCTGGAGGTCGGTTTATATGGGGTCTATATATAATTATGGAACGACGTGGTTAGTTTAGGTGACAGCCCGATGTATCAGGCTCACTTAGACTATTCAGTCCATCGTGGTGAACTTCTCTCTTATCACTGAGTGCTGCCCGATTCCATTCTAGCAAAAAAATTTGAAAGTTCTTCCAAAGGCACAACTTTAAAAGCACTTCCAGAAGATGCACTACCAATGATGTTCTTCATTTTAACTACCCATGCAGTTCTTTTAACTTTTTATATACTTTTTTTTCATACATTTAATGGTAATTTTAACTTGTTTTTTTTTTTTGCTTCAAATAGGTTTAAAAACAGAGTAAGAATTCATTAAATGGTAAAAATCATTAAAATTTTGTCGAAAAAAGAATGCTAATTCCAATCTGAAAAATGTTGACTTTTTTAAAATGTTTGAGGTCAAAAGTTTCCGGCAACCGTTAGATCCATTTAAAATTATAAAAAAATCATAAAAAATATTTATTTAACAAAATATCACAGAATTTTTTTATTTGCATCCAAAACATTGAATTCGGATAACAACTAAAGAAGTGATGCAAATTCAGTGCAGCGGCTGTTGAAATGAATTTGACAAGCCATGTTAACATTCATCGCTTCTGCGTCAATTTTGCACACTTCGGATTCAAAAAGAACATTTTCATGACTTTTTTGGCAAACGCTTTTTTTTTGCTGGCAGAAATATAACCAGCATTACTGAGGTGGGATAATCCACCGCTTTTTGATGTTCGTCAAAACAGGAATCGAACCCACGACCTTGTGTATGAAAGAATGTAATGGGCATTCTAACCATTGCACCACGGTGGCTCCATTATGGACCGATATGGACAACATTTTTAAAGGGCGCATAAATACATCACATTTGAAATTTCAACCGGATCTGATGAAATTCACTTCTCCAAGTGATTCCGGAAATCAAATCGGGGGATCGGTTTATATGGGTGCTTTTTTCTTCATGTGCTATCAAAATCCTTTAAAAACGTGTTAACGGCAATTTAAATTTCCAAATTCAGACTTGACTACAAGTAGAAAAGTTAAAAACGTTTTTAAAATAAAGTATGGGAAAATATCTCTTATTTTGGAACGTGTTTTTGGTTTGAAAAAAACGATTTCATTACTTTTGAAGAATATTTCCGAATTATTAAATCTAAGTTAACATTAATCAAAAAATTTCATATGAAAGTAATCTCTTTTAAACCGAATCACCCAACAATAAGGACGAAACGACCTTAATGAAAAGTTTATTAAATTTTGGACAAGGAAAAAAACTTTATATCAGAGAAATGCTTCTTTCTAAGCTAAGCAAAATTCGCATTTGTATATGATGGGGGGTATATTAACTTTGTCATTCCATTTGTAACACATCGATATATTGCTCTAAGACCCCATAAAGTATATATTATTCTGGGTCGTAGTGAAAATTCTGAGTCGATCCTGAACATGTCCGTCCGTCCGTCCGTCTGTTGAAATCACGCTAACTTCCGAACGAAAACAAGCTATCGACTTGAAACTTGGCACAACGTATTGTTCATTGATGTAGGTCGGATGGTATTGCAATTGGGCCATATCGGTCCACTTTTACGTATAGCCCCCATATAAACGGATCCCCAAATTTGGCTTGCAGATCCTCTAAGAGAAGCAAACTTCCTCCGATCCGGTTGAAATTTGGTACATGGTGTTAGTCTCTAACAACCATGCAAAATTTGGTCCACATCGGTCCATAGTTATATATAGCCCCCATATAAACCGATCCCCAGATTTGGCTTGCGGAGCCTCTAAGAAAAGAAAATTTCATCCGATCCGGCTGAAATTTGGTACATGGTGTTAGTATATGGTCTCTAATAACTATGCAAAAATTGGTCTACATTCCCCATATAAACCGATTCCCTGATTTGGCTTTGTGAGCCTCTAAGAGAAGAAATTTCATCCGATCCGGCTGAAATTTGGTACATTGTGTTAGTATGTGGTCTTTAACAACCATGCAAAAATTGGTCCATATCGGTCCATAATTATATATAGCCCCCATATAAACCGATCACCAGATTTGGCTTGCAGAGCCTCTAAGAGAAGCAAATTTTATCCGATCCGGCTGAAATTTGGTACATGGTGTTAGTATATGGTCTCTAATGACCATGCAAAAATTGGTCCACATCGGTGCATAATTATATATAGCTCCATATAAACCGATCGCCAGATTTGACCTCCGGAGCCTCTTGGAAGACCAAAATTCATCTGATTCGGTTGATATTTGGTACGTGGTGTTAACACCCATGCAAAATTTTTCGAAATCGGTCCATAATTATGCATAGCCCCCATATAAACCGATCCCCAGATTTGACCTCCGGAGTCCCTTGGAAGAGCAAAATTTATCGGATTCGGTTGCAATTTGGTACGTGATGTTAGTATATTGTATCCAACAACCATGCATGAATTGGTTCATATCAGTCCATAATTATATATAGCCCCCATATAAACCGATCCCCAGATTTGACCTCCGGTACCTTGTGGAGAAGCAAAATTCATCCGATCTGGTTGAAATTTGGTACGTGGTGGTAGTATATGATATTTAACAACCATGCCAAAAGTGGTCCATATCAGTCCATAATCATATATAGCCCCCATATAAACCGATCCCGAGATTTGGTTTTGGAGCCTCTTGGAGGAGTAAATTTCCTCCGAGTCAGTTGAAATTTGGTACATTGTGCTAGTATATGGCCGTTAACAACCATGCCTAACTAGGTCCATATCGGTGTATAGTTATATATAGCCCTCAGATAAATCGATCCCCAATCACACAAAAATTGTCCCATATCAAGTTCATAATTGTATATAGCCCCCATATAAGCAAGGCCCGCCATATTTCAATTCTGGCTCCCTACCTACAGTGCAAAAGTCCACATCGAATCGTAATTATTTGTAGACTTACATACCTTTTTGTCTAATATATACCAACTTGTGGACTAACTCACAATTTAGAAAACGATTTAAGATACCACAACCCAAGTAATTCGATTGTGTATAACAGTCTTTCGTAGAAGTTTCTACGCAATCAATCCATAAGATTCGGCCTGGCCGAACTTACGGCCGTTTATACTTGTTGTTGTTTTTTCGAAAATTTTCCACAGCTTAATTAAATCTAAATTTTTTTAGTATGTCTCAAACATTTTATGAACTAAACGAGGGCTCAAAGTTCAATAACCGGTTAATATAAACTAAAGTTAATAAGAAAGTTTTCGTACGATTCCCAAAATTATTAAGAATGAAATACTGTAAAATCAATAAGCCGAAATTCTTAGCGCAATAATTTTTTTTTTACATTCTCAGCGGAATTTAAATTTTTTATTCCTATTCAATTTATCACAAAACACTTATATTAGAGTTGCGCATGCTTTGAGAATTGCTTACGCAACTGAATTGAAAAATATTTTTTTTGTTATCCCGTTTTTAACAATACCGAAAAGGTCAGGGCCAGGCAAACTACACTGATGCTTGGAATGCAAGCCTTATATTAATCAAGGATACTGTTATAGGACCTATATTCCTGGAAATAAATGATTGTTATACCATAACATGCTGTGACGTAAATAAATTCGCAACTTGACAATGAATTATTCAAAAGCAACCTTAACTTTTCTGAATCAAATACCAAGTATATAAATATATTTTGTTTGACGTGTAATTAATTCTAACTAATTTTTCTACAATTTTGTTCTTACAAATATATACACCTTATTATATTCTATTTGATGAGAATTCCATTATATTTTTATAATTAGTAGGAATATTGGAAAAGGACTCTTACTCGCTGACATTTGTATGCCTATTCATATCCTTTCATACTTTGTTTAACATTCCCCCTTCGGATCCTTTTACAGCAATGAATGCACAGTGAATCCTTAACGCAATATACAAAACGTATTCTTAACAAATAATCCGAGAAAAAAAAATAATTATTAAAAATTCTAAGAATGGTTAAGGTTAAACCCCAAAGAACCAATGAGCACTAGATCGAGTACAGGCACATATGAATTCATTCTTCTTGTGATTTCTGCAAAACAGAGAGTAAGAGAATCCATCAGAATCATTTTCTTGGCGGAATGGGACGAGAAACTGACATTAGAGATTGCAATATAATTGGTTTCGTCATGTATACACGTTCGTAGCTTATTTTTCTTGTTGTAGCGTATGTCATTGTTTTTCAAGTGCGACGGCGAAAAAATCAGCTACGTAGTACGCCTTTGGTAAGTCCATACATAATTGTTTCAGTTGGGTTAGTAACCAATGTTTTGCCGACGGGCAACCAAACGTGTTTGTAATTTTATTTTAAAACAAGCTAAATTTAAGAATTTTACTTATTAAAACTAATTAAATAAATTTTGTAACAAGCATGGATTCTCTTTTTTAAATATATTTTGTGTCGCTGGAAAAGGACGATGTTTTGTATTAAAGTATTTAATATTCTGCAAATAGCGTCAGAAATGTTTAAAGCCGCCGAAATCCGTACAAAGTGCGGCTTGTCTCCTCAAAGCGTAGCACTGACATGCCATAGCGGTGACGGTTTTACGCTTAGGATGTTCGGTGTAGGTGACACAGCATCATGCGAATAGTTCTCCAATAAACACGCTTGAGGACACCACCGGTTTCTTCGTGATACTCAATCAGGAGAATACGTTTTACCAGCCCCCTCCGCACGACGAGCCAACGTCTGATTGCAGGCTTGGTAAATACTTTGGCATGTTATCACGCAACACTTTACGATGACGTTCTAGCGCCCACCCTTTTCCAAGCCTTGGCCACCTTACCACGCCGCATTTTTTCACCTTTTAAGATTTCACTTCAACGAGATGCACAGAACTAATACTGTTCCACGCCTCATTTTCGCTTCTATTTATGTACAATAATGCCCCTGAATGCTTACTAATATTATGACACCGGATCTACCTCGCGTTGGTGTCGTCGTTCTTCTGTTTATAACAGGCAGCTGTAAGATATCAATATTTTTCAATCTTTCCTACACAACCCTTAACTATACAGTTTGCGCGCTCCAATTTTTCTATAAATATGCGCTGTTCATGCTCGGCACATCCAATAATAAGCGTTTTGACGCGAGTGCTTTGTGTTCCGATATCTTGTAAGTGAAGAATTAATGTGAAAAATGGCTCGTAACCAAGCAAACTGCCCGTTAAATTTTTCGCTACACCGGTGGCTAAAGCCGCCTTGCGTAAGCAATTTGGCTACTAAAGGCTGCTCGTAAGAGAGTGGCCCAGCCAGCCGCGGTGTCAAGAGCCCCAAATAGTTTTCCGCCCTGGTACCGTTGCTTTGCGTGAAAGTCCGTCGGTTACCAAAAGAGCACGAGAATTGGTTGATCCGCAATTTGCCCTTCGCAACTGTCGTTGTTTTTGGTTCGTGAAAATTGCCCAAGATTTAAAACTGACTTGCCGTTTCCAGTTCCTTGGTCATGCTGCAAGAAGGCCTAAGCGAAGCCTACTGTGGTTGGTGCTATTCGCGGAGATACAAACTTGTGCGCCTATCCACTAGCTAGCGTGTCACCACATGCTAGGATATCCAAATGTGGCCGGACGTATTCGTGAGAACGTGGCTTAAATTTTGACGATATTAAAAGCCACTTTTTTTTTACAAAAACAATCGTTCCTTTCAGGACCACAATAGTTTTATAAAAGAGAAAATTTTTTTTTTTCATACTTTAGCAGTTGAGCAAGAATTTATTCTTGATTATTTGATTATCTAATAAACTATATTGGGCATTTTGTGTTTTTTTTTTTTTGTATTAGGTTGGCATATGAAGGGAATGTTGTATATGATGTAAGATTGTTGCTTTCAATGGTTTAACAATTTTTTCGTACTATTCACAATTTCCTTTTTTCGTACTCATTCACAATTTATTTTCTATTATTTAATTTTTCAAAAGAAGAAAAGATATAAGTAGAGGATTTGTTTCTTTATTTTTCTCTAATCTACATTAATGCGGCAAACATTTCTATGAAATATTTTCTACGCTATATGCAATACACTTTTTCGTAACCAATCGGAGATTATTTTTTTGATTTTCTAGGGTGTTTATTGTTTATAATATTTCGCTAAAGTCCGTTAGAGCTTACAATTTATTCCATCTGCTTTTATAAATTCTTTAGTTTTTTTTTTTGCGGAAATTTATATAAATAATAGCCAATTACTTTTCACTTCTTTGCTAGAAGCTGGTATAATCAGCTATGGCAAAATTTTTATTCATAGTATTTGTGCGATTTAAATATTGTTGTTAAATGGTAATTGATAATCCGACATTATTTTTTTCATAACGATTTTTAAATATTCAGTATATTACATTTCATTTCTTTTGGCAAGATATGTATTAATTTTACTCGGTTTCAACTATATTCACATATGTTACCATCGCTGTACATGATATAGCGACACCTTCACCGATTATTTTTAAACCTTGTTCGTTAGGCAATTTGACAACTTTTTTTACTTAATAATGCTTTATATTTAGTAATAAAATGTGTGATTTCTATTAGTATTTTCTGAATGAAATTTCCTAAAACATCTTTTAGTTTTGAGCTTGTGAAATTAATTTTGCCAGAAAAACTTCTTATTCTCGCGGGAAAATATCCCAATATGATGAATTCCATCTTGTCATCAGACGACATAATATAATTGCAATATTTTACCGATGAATAACTATGCGAAATTGTATAGATGTTTTTTCGTCATTTCTTTAAAGAAAACATATCAAAGTTCCATATATTTTTTTATTCTATACAATTTTTCAAATAAAATAGTAAAAATTTCATATAATTTAGTTGGAGAATTTATGATGACGACTTTTATAAACTTACAACTCCAAAAGATTATATTATACTCTCGCCCTTCAATATTATTCAATTGAAGATTCTTCTTTGTCATTCTAGTGGATATCTCTACCTAGAGAAATGTGGATTAAATTCAATTAAATATAATTTTACTATGTCATCATAAATTTAATTATTCTATCAAAACTTTTGTGAAAAAATTTATTCTCTTCCACACAAGAATTCACAAAATTTCGTAGCTGACTACTATGTACTTCTCATAATTCCGATGTACCAAGAATAGCCTAGTTCGACACGGTAAAATCGAATATAAATAACGTACACGGCCGTGTTAGTGTGATATTAGTGCTTGAGTGAATGCAAAGTGAAAAACACAAAAGCACTGTCTGACGGCCGCGTATGGTTGATAGCCACCGCATCTCCAGTTGCGTGTGAGAAAAGGCACCTAAAAAAGCTGCTGCCAGGCAAAGAGCGCCTCCTGCTGCCCATGCTCACCACCACCCAACAAATGGTCGATCGCTGGCGATCAAAGACATTGAAAGAACGGTGGTGGTTCATTCATTGTCCATCAACGTAAATATTTGGCCAGCCGCTACAAAGTTGTGCCCAAAAATTGGGCTCTTCAATCATAGAAGTTTTGAAGGCGCTGTTTCAGGGAAAATTGATCACACTATAAGGTAACGGGTGGCATCTGGTTCATACTTTTCAAAAATGTCTAAGAGCAATAGCGCGAAAAGAAGACCAGGCCCCAGCTGGTTAGATAAGAAGAAAGAAGGCTGCCTGCACCAAAAGGCCAGTGGAGGAAAGAAGGCTGCTGCAAAGAAACTTCTTGTCCGGCTAAGAAGACAGCAGAAAAGAAGAAGACGCGGAACAGGCTAGGCTTAAAAAGCTGCAAAAAGACGCGGTAAGGCAGGTGTAACAAGCTTACACCAGCAAAAAACCGCCGCAAGGCCAAAGGCTCCGCCACATCAAACGAAAAGACCCAAGGCAAAAACGAGTAAGCAGCAGCCAAACGCCAAAAAGAGGCGCGCCGCTGCCAAGAACCGAGCTGCTAAAAAAACCGCCGTCGCCCCCGCCCAAGAAGTATAATTTTAATCTTCATGGCATGAATGATATATTTTCGATATTCGAACGCAGTTTTATTCTAACAGCCTTTTCAGGGGCTACCAAAATATCTTTGAAAAAGAGACAAAATTTTATTAGCAAACAATTTGTTTTGTTTACCTAATGTTTTAGTTTTATATAAATATAAATTGTACTTAATCTATCTTTTCAGCGGTGAAATTGAAAATTTATAATCACATGTTTTATGGGAATTGTTTCCAAAACTGGATTAAGCCATTTGGGATGTGGTAATAAACCACAGCAATCTAGAATGCCTAGAAAAAAAGTTTGCATGTACCTAACGCATAGAGTCATCATCAAAACTCACACACCGTCACACAAGCATCCTTGTAACTCTACGCCCATTACAGCTAATGCATCACGATCATGGTAATAAAAGTCTTTTACTCGAGAAGAATATTCTGCGACGTTTATTATAATGAAGAAAAATATAAAAGAAGAAATCATTGAAGAATCAGTAATGAAATGCCAAATTAGAATTTTTAATATGAAGGTTAGATCATAGTAATCGAAATCGCATTAATAGCAAATTTTTAATAAATCCGAATGATTACAACATGTGAATTTTCCTTGAGTTGACAATCATTATTTCTTATTCTTTCGATGGAAGCATGTGATTTTTTTTATTGAATAAAATAAAGATATTTTGTTTTTAGGTTGACTCACAAAGAAAGAATCTTTTTTTAATGATTTTGTGGCCTGAAAGAGGGCCTTTGATGGTGGGGAAATAAATTTTCGACGAAATATAAACGCCATTAACTTGGAGACTGGTGTACTTAGTACGGGCTTTCGTACTTCACCTGCCGCGTGCTTAG
>PGFW01017664.1:10000-21283 GCA_003123925.1 Haematobia irritans | reverse complement strand
AAAAAAAAATTTGCGAACATTTTTTTTTCCTATAGAAAATTTCTTCTTCATTGCTAGGCAAAACTAGCTTTCGTATTTTAAGGACGTGAAATCTTTGACCTCAGCACAATATTTTTTTTTGTCAGTGTATGTAGTATTCTACATACATGCATTGCAATTGATATACGTGCATTTATATTTTATATAAATGTGCAACATAAATGGCAATTCGGTTGAATTCTATTAAATATTCATTAGTGGTTTGTTTGAAATCATGTGGCAAATCAGCACATGCCCATATTCTGGTGCTTAATGAACGCCAAGGACATTTTTATATGGAATACTAACCACGAGCACTGTATGATATATTGGGATATTCACCGCAAATATACAAATGTTTTTCTGTGTGTGACGTATGTGGAACTTTCGAAATCTCATATGAGAGTGCTCATACAACCAGATGTACCCTATGGGAATAACCTTAAAGTTAACGGGAGAGATAAAGAGAGTGAGAGAGCGAGAGTTAATTTCGATTACATATTAATTTCTATTAGCATATCATATATATGTATTACTAATATTCACGGTTGTAACAAATCAACTTGGATGAGAAAATGAGTTATCGAAAGAGGGGGTGGGAAGGAGATAAGTACGTTAAGCATAACCAAATTGAATTGAAAGTCAAATTGTTTAGCATGGACTAGAAAAGTGATTTATTCCTCTTCAATTATGAACTAATTGTTTATGTGACTGGAAAGAAAAATATAATATTGTACCCATAACCATAGTATGACCAAGGGGGGTATCATAGGTTACCTTTCCCGCTTATAAAACATCGAAATATTGATTTCTAACTATATAAATTGTAAAAGTATGCATATTCTTGATCAATGTGTGATCAGGTTTGCCCATATTTCAATATCAAAAAAAAAAGATCGGTAAAAAGGTAATGAAAGAAAAAGCAAGAAAAAAACCTTAAAGCTAAATGCATTTTTCCCGCAAAACGACTACAAAAAATCCATATGTAGCGTGACCAAAAAAAAAAAAAAAACAATAGTTGCTTACACTGTTTAGTATAACCGATCGGTCTTTTGAATTATATTCTGCAATCGATCTTATCCGCATGACTGTCGCGTTCCGTCCTGTCTGCAAACGTATTTGTATGTGAAAAGAAAAGTTCGAAGTTTATATCCAATTGTTATCCAAACAATGGAGCTGGAATGTTTAAGTGATCCTGAAACTTTATACGGGCAGCCCACATTAACATAAGTCGATTGTTCTCAAATTTGGTAAGTTGTATTCAGACGAAAAAAACGAGCAAATGCGCTTAGATCAATCACTGGATGTTTAGTCGATCGGTATATATTTAGTCATAGGCACAGTTTGGCTTACAAATTTAAATCGACTTATGCCTAATGTATTAGTAAAAAACAGTAAGGGAAAAGTCTAAAGTCGGGCGGGGCGCGACTATAATATACCCTGCACCAACTTTTGTAGATCTAAATTTTTCCATAAACCATCCGTCAAATGTGTTTGGGTGCTATATATAGGTAAACGGTTTGTCCTAATTACATAGCATTTAATATCACTCGATTTTGGACAGAATTTGATAGACTTTTACAAAATCTATAGACTTCAAAATTTAAGTTGGCTAATGCACTAGGGTGGAACACAATTTTAGTAAAAAATATATGGGAAACATTTAAATCTGAAGCAATTTATTAAGGAAACTTCAAAAAAAGTTTATAGTTATGATTTATTCGGGCGATCGTATAGTATGATTGTGAAGTAAGAGAGTGGTTAGGAAAATTAGTAGGTCATTTTTACAAACTTTTCGACTAAAGCAGTGGCGATTAACAGGAAAATGTCGGTATTTTGACCATCTGGTTTGTCGAAATCAGAAAAACATATAATATGGGAGCTTATATACTAAAAATTGAACCGATTTCATCAAATTTGCAGCAAGAGGAAGCATGACTGATATTACTAATTGTCACTCCTAGTGCAAAATTTCAACGCAAATTGAGGCCCAAAACTCTGGCATCTGGGCGCATGATATGTACACATATCGGGCGAGAACATTAATAGTATGGAGAGACTATATTATAAATCTGAAGCCGATTTCAATGCGAAATTTAAGCGTACAGTGAGGCTATACTACCAATTGTACTGCTTGTGGCAAGAATTTCAAGCTAATCAGGATAAAAACTCTGGCTTCTGGTCACATATAGAGGATCGCAGGGTATCGGGAGAAAAGAATATAATTGGGGAGCTAGTATCTAGAATACTGAATCGATGTTCAACGGCAAATTGTGGGCACAAATAGCGATCAAGGGGAACGTTAAATCTACTCCCTGGTGCAAAAGTCTTCAACGGCAAAATTGGGCCAAAACTCTGGCTTTTTGACGCATATTAGTTCCATTATCGGGCGAAAGATATATATGGGAGCTATATCTAATCTGAACCGATTTCAATCAATTTTGCAGCACTTGAGCCATACGACTTAAGTGTTTATGTTTTGTACAAAATTTCAAGCAAATTCGGTATAAAACTCGTGGCAGCTGGGTCATATTAGTGCAGCATCGGGCCGAAAAGATATATATGGGAGGCTATATCTTAATCTGAACCGAATTTCTTCCAAAATCAATAGGCGTTTCTATTCTGACTCAAATTAGGAACATGTGCCAAATTATGAAGGCGATTGGGACTTAAAAATTGCGACCTGTACTTTGATCACAAAAATGTGTTCACAGACGGACGGACAGACGACCATGGTTTATATCGACTCAGGAGTGCGCACTTGAGCGGGCGCCTGGATCATGTACTTGGCCAAGACACCGAGGAGTGGTGTCTATTCTTGTCTCCATTCGTGGGTGGTTTTAGCGAAGACATAATGCGCAGGCTAACTTATAATACCGGAGAGGCTGGTTCGCAGGGCAGTGTGGCGCAGGGTATAGAAGTATGGCGAAATATTGAAATCTAAATGCCATCTTGTTTTGCTGTCTATTTAGGGCAAAGTGTCTTTTACGAATTGTGAATTTCGTGTCGATAGATATACCCCAGAGGGGTATAGGGAAAATTGTTTGGCAATTTTTCTGGTTTTGAGAAAAATTTTTATAGAAGTAAAATTTATGAGAAAATTTTCTAAAGAAAGTAAAAGTTTGAGAAAATTTGGTCTATAGAGCATAGAATAATTTGATTTTAAAATGTTCTAGTAGAATATAAAATTTTGAGAAAATTTTTTTTTAGAAATAAAATTTTGAGAAAATTTTCTTAGGATTAAAATTTTGAAGAAAATTGTTTATATAGAAAGGGGCAATGTTTGAGAAAAGGTTTTTGAATAGTAAGATTAGGAGAATTTTGACAAAGAATTTTTTTTTCTATAGAAAATAAAATTTTGGGAAAATTGTGACAAAACAATTTATAAATAAACTTTTGAGAAAATTTTCTATAGAAATAAATCTTAACTATAGAAAATATAAATTTTTGAAAAGGATTTCTATAGAAATTAAAAATATGGCAAATTTTGGAAATAAAATTTTGAGATTATTTTTTATAGAAATAGAATGTTTGTGAGAAAAGAATTTCTATAGAAATCGAATGTTGATCAAAATTATATATAGAAATAAAAATTTTGAGAAAATTTTCCATAGAAATAAAATTTTGAACAATTTTCGTACAATAAAGAGATAAAATGTTGAGAAATTTTTCTTTGAGAAATAAGAATTTTGAGAAATTTTTTCTAATAGGAATAAAATTTTTGAGAAAATTTGTTGATATGAGATAAGAATTGTGAACGAAAAGTTTGTCTATAGGGGAAATAATATTTTTGTACTAAAATTTTCTTTAGAAATAAAATTGTTGGAGGATAATTTTCTAGAATGGAATACATTTTGAGAAATTTTCTGTAGAGATAAAATTGTGACACGAAAATTTTCTATAGAAATATAATTTTGACATAAATTTTCTATATGAAATAAAATTTTGAGAAAATTTGTTTATAGAAATATCATATTTTTGAGAAAATGTTTGTAAAGATAAAATTGTGACAAATTTGTCTATATGAAATAAATTCTGAAAAATTTTTTCTGTAGAAGATAATATTTTGAAAAAAATTTTCTATAGAATAAAATTCCATATGAAAGTATAAATTTTGCGAGAAAATTGTAATAAAAAATTGATAGACAATAAACTTTTCTTAGGATTAAATTTTGAAGAAAATTTCTCATAGAAATGCAATTTTGAGAAAATTTTTGATAGAGATAAAATTTTGACAAAATTTTCTATAGAAAATAAAATTCTATAGAAATAAAATTTTGGGAAAATTGTGACAAACAATTTTATAGAAATAAACTTTTGAGAAAATTTTCTATAGAAATAAAATTTCTATAGAAAATATAAAATTTTGAAAAGATTTTCTATAGAAATTAAATTTTGGCAATATTGGCAAATTTTGGAAATAAAATTTTGAGATTATTTTTTATAGAAATAAATTTTTGAGAAAAATTTCTATAGAAATCAAATGTTGATCAAATTATATATAGAAATAAAATTTTGAGAAAATTTTCCATAGAAATAAAATTTTGAAAAATTTTCCATAGAATACAAATGTTGGAAATTTTTCTTTAGAAATAAAATTTTTGAGAAATTTTTCTGAAAAGGAATAAAATTTTTGAGAAAATTTTTTGATAAGAGATAAAATTGTGACAAATTTTCTATAGAAATAATATTTTTGACAAAAATTTTCTTTTAGAAATATAAAATTTTGAGAATTTTTTTCTAAAGGAATACAATTTTGAGAAACATTTTCTGTTAGGATAAAATTTGTGACAAAATTTTCTAATAAAGAAATATATATTTGACAAAAATTTTTCTATAGGATAAAATTTTGAGAAAATTGTTTTATAGAAATACAATTTTGAGAAAATGTTTGTAAAGATAAAATTGTGACAAATATTTGCTATTAGAACATAGAATCTGAGAAAATTTTTCTGTAGAAATAATATTTGACAAATTTTCTATAGGAATTAAAAGTTCCATAGAAATAAAATTTCGAAGAAAATTGTAAAAATTTTTAGAATAAACTTTTGGAAAATTTTCTATAGAAATAATAGAAAAAATAGAAAATAGTAAAAATTTTGAAAAAATTTTCTTAGCAGAAATTAAATTTATGAGAAAATTTGTTATATGAAATCAAAATTTTGGCAATATTGGCGAAATTTTGGAAAGTAAAATTTTGAGTTATTTTTTTATAGAAATAAATTTTTACCTTCTGTATTATTTTTTAAACCAGAAAAGTAAAAAAACATAAAACAACAAAAACTTTACATGAATATAAATTTTTTGAGAAAAATTTTCTTATAGAATAAAATGTTGATCAATTTAAGTGATAAAATAACAATTTTGAGATTTATTTCCAATAGAAATAAAATTTGACAAAAAATTTTGCTATAGAAATAAACATTTTGTGAAAATATTCTATGAGAAATAAAAATTATGACAAAATGTTCTATAAATAAAATTGTGAGAAAAAGTTTTACAGGAATATAAAAATTTTCTAATAGAAATAAATTTTTATTAGAAAATATAAAATTTTGAAAAATTTTCTATAAGAAAATAAATTTTTGTAGAAAAATTTGTTATAGTAAATAATAATTTTTAATTGTACTCAATTTTGATTGAAATCGGTTCAGATTTAGATATAGCTTCCGCATATATATCTTTTCGCCCGATATGGACTAAAGGGTGATACTGTCAAAATTATGGGTCAAGTAATAAATTGACGTATTTCTTTTCAATTTTGCATTTAAAACACCTGAACACCCCTCATTTTGAAGGTGTGGTGTGTGTAGAATGTTGCTCCTGATTATTGATTTTGGGAATTCACTCTTAGTTTGTCAAAATGCGCGTCCAAGCAAGAAGAGCAGGCGTATAAAATTTGGCTCGCGCCATCGCGAAAATTCCGAGGCTACTCGGCACGCAAAAGCTGGCAAAATCCGCTTTATAAGTTGCAATCAAGCCATTAAATGTAATTAAAGTGTTTTTTTTTTTATTTTTTTTTTTTTTTTTTATTTTTTTTGGGGAACGTTTGTCGACCAGCCAGGAAGTCTGGATGCGGGGGGAAATCGAAAACCGGAAGCCGCTGAGACGACAGAAGGAGAGGTTGCGGCTAGTTTCAAAGGCGAAACCTAAGCCTCTCTCTCCGAGATGCCACAAATAGCAGCTGGGTGTATTCGTCTACAATCCGTGCATCGAGGCCAACAAACGAGGCCGGACTATCGACTTACCAAGAAGGTAGTGACTCCAAATCGGCGATGATACAGAAAAAATTACCGACGGCCAAGAGGGCGCGATCCGGAGGCTGTACCACGTACGATGCTTGACGAAGTTTGACTGGTGGTAATGGACGACGCAAACCTACGTCAAAGCGCGACTACAAAGCAGCTTCCGGACAGGAGTTTTGATACGGCAAAAGGAAAGGGGAAAGGTAGCACGATATTTTCAAGCACAGATAAACCTGTTTCGCAAAGAATATTCTGGTTTGGCAAGCCATCTGTACTGTGGCTTAAAAAGCAGCATTTTCAATAGGGCTTCCGGGACTGCCAACCAAAGAAATTTACGTGAAAGAGTGTTTGAGATAAACGTCTGAGCTGACTTCTGAAGAAGCACGGTTGTGGCCGTAAGCTGTTTTGGCCGGATTTGGGCATCCTTGCCAATGTTGGTAGCGGCCGCCAACAACGGTGGGGCAGGTGGTTCCGCATAAGAACAAGAAAGCCCTCCAAGCACGGCCAGATTTGCTCCGTCCAATATGAGAATACATGGGCTATTGTCAAGCGGAACCTAAAGAAGACCAAAAAACTGCTAAAGACGAGCAAGGCAGTTTCAAGAAACTGGCTTTCTGCGCGAAAGAAGGTGTAGCAAGTGGTGTACAAAAATCTAATGGCAAGGTGTCAAGTGTGAGCGCGGCAATTCGGATTTGGAGAAAGCGAAAGGCCTAAACACGAATATTTTTCCTTGAATTTATAGCTAATTGAACTTGAAAAAGAATTAATATTGATTTTTTAAAATAAACGCATTTTCACCGAATTAACACACGCGTTTTTCCCCTTGACCAAATTTTTGACGCGTATCACCGCTTTAGATATGGTGCGCTAGAAGACCAGAGTTTTGGCCCAATTTGGTTGAAATTTTGCAGCTAGGAGTACAATATTGTCTGTATAGTTATAGTCCAAGATTTTGATATAGTCCCCATATAAAACCGACCTCCCCGATTTTGGCTTCTAGGCGTCTAGAAACGTATTTCTATCCGATTTGCTGAAAATTGAAAATCCTATAGGTATTTTTACAGGACCATAGTAGGTGTGTCGAAAATGTCCTGTATCGGTCTATGTTTTTGAATATTAGCCCCCATATAGACCGCATCTCCCGATTTTGCTTCTTGGGTCTAGAAACTATATTTAGCGCCAGCCGATTTGCCTGAGAATTGGCAAATCTATAGGTATTGTGGGAGCTATAAAGAGGTATGTGCGAAATGTCATACGGTCCATGTTTTGGTATTTAGCGCCCATATAGAACCGATCTAACCGATTTTGCTTCTTACGCGTCTGAAAGCAGTATTTTCCTATCCGATTTGTATGAAAATTGAAAATCTAGAGTTATTTTGGGACAATAAAAGAGGTGTGTCGAAAAGGTGGTGTCCATCGGTCGCATGTTTTGATTATGGCCCCCATTATAAAAACCAACCTCAACGATTTGGAGTCTTGGCCTATAAAACGTCGTTTTTATCCAATTTGCCTGATAGGAAATAATAGAGGTATTTGAGGACATAAAAGGTGTTGCCGAAAATGGTGCCCAAAGTCCAGTGTTTTGGTATAGCCCGCCATACAGACCGATACCCGATTTGTTGCTTCTAGGGCTTCTAGAAACTGATATGGCATCCGATTTGCCTGAAATTGGAAATCTAGATTGTATTTGGGGACCAATAAAAAGGTGTGGCCGAAAATGTGTGCTCATCGTCCAGTGTTTTGATATACCGCCCGTGAGAGACTCGATCTCCTCCCGATTGTTGCTTCTTTGGGCTTCCCTAGAAACTTATATTTTCTATCCCAATTTTCCTGAAATCGAAAATCTTCATAGTTTCTTTGGGCCATAAAAAGGTGTGCCGAAAATGGTGCCCATTTTTTGGTATAGCCCCCATATAGACTGATCTCTCTATTTTTACTTCTTGGGCGTCTAGAGACTATAGTTTCTAGCCGATTGTTTTGAAATTGAAAATCTGGAGGTATTTTAAGATCACAAATATGTGAGTAGCAAATGGTACCTATCGGTCCATGTTTTTGTGTAGCCCCCATATACACCGATCATCCCTTGCTTTATTTCCTTTGGCTTTAGAATGCCGTAAGTTTTTATCCGAATTTGCTGTGAATTTGTAATCTATATAATTAAAGTTTTGACAAAACGAAAATTTCCTTTTCCTTAATAAAGTGATTTGCGTTTAATTCAAAACGATTGTCTCTAAATTTGTGTCAAAAGAAAACTTTGTTGTCTAATATTACATTTTCTCAAAAAAGAAAACACGTTCTTTGCAGGCGTATAGCAGGCGCACTGATCCTGAAAATTGACTCAAACTGAAAGTAAAATATTCAAGAATTCTTAGCTCAATGCATTATTTAAATAATGGCGGAAAAAATTTACCATTTAAGATTTTAAATCAAGGCGTAATTTCATCATATACACGAAAATTGGTTCTCATAAATCCAGAATCTGATCTGGTCTTCATAGGTAGAATCTTTAAAGTTTGTCTTCGGGAACTGACTTGCTTGGGAGAAGATTTGTCATCAAACCCCCTACAATTCTATATATTATCAAGTAACCCACTACGACGAAGAGTTTTCAAAGTAAACTATCATATTTGGATTCATGGGGTGGTATTTAAAATTCGGGGCCGCGAATTACTGCTTTATATAACTTTTTTTACTAACATTGCGTTTCACCCGTAGTGCTTTAGCCGACTTAATTTGAGTCTATAGAAATTTTAGAAGTCTATCAAATTCTGTCCAGATCGGGAGAATATTAAAATGTATGTATTTGGGAACAAAAACCTTTTATAATATAGCATGCCCAACACAATTGACGGTTGTGGTATGTGTAACGAAAAATTTAGATTCTACAAGAGTCGGTGAAGGATATAATATAGTCGGCCCCGGCCGACTTTTAGACTTTCCTTAGCTGTTTTATCGAGAGTATACAATTTTTGAGAATTGTGAGAAAAAAGTTTTACAGAAATAAATTTTCTTTCTATAGAATAAAATTTTCTATAGAAATATAAAATTTTGAAAAATTTTCTATAGAAATAAAATTTTGAGAAAATTTGTTATAGAAATAAATTTTTGAGAAAATATTTGTTATAGAAATAAATTTTGGCAAAATTTTCTAAAGAAATAAAATTTTGAGATTATTTTTTATAGAAATAAATTTATTGAGAAATTTCTATAAAAAAATAAAATGGTTGAGAAAAATTTCTACATAGAATAAATTTTTTGGAATAAAAAAAAAAAACAAAATATCTTATAGAAATAAAATTTTTGAAAAAAATTTTCTATAGAAATAAATATTTGAAAAAAATTTTAAAAAAAAAAAAATAGAAATGAAACTTTCGAAAAAAAAAAACAAGTATAGTAACGGCCGTTAGTTCGGCCAGGCCGAAGGCTTAATGTACCCTCCCATCATGGATTGCGTACGAGCAAACTTCTTCTAAACACTGCCATCCACAATCGAATTACTTAAGTTGAGGTAACGCTTGCCGATGGAAGCGTATTTTAAAACCTTCGCTAACACCGATCTTCTCAATGTGTATGTAAGTCCATACGTTGGTAATAATATTAAATCAAAAAAGATCGATCAAATGCCGTATATAATTCAGCTTGACAAAGTACATAAAGATTTTGACAAAATTTTCTACAGAAATAAAATTTTAACAAATTTTTTCTATTAGAAATAAAATTTTCGACAAATTTTCTCTATAGAAATTTAAAAATTTTGACAAAATTTCCTACAGAAATAAAATTTTAACAAAATTTTCTAGTAGAAATAACTTTTTGACAAAATTTTCTATAGAAATAAAATCTTGGTAGATTATTTTTTGGGCTCCGGTGGCAACCATGATTATGAACCGAATAAAATTTGAACAAAATTTTCTCTAGAAATTAAATTTCTGACTATGATGAAAATTTTTATATAAAACCGAATAAAATTTTTAAAAAATATTTCTCTAGAATATAAAATCTTTGCCAAAACATTTTCTATAGAAATAAATTGGTAGATTATTTTTTGCTTATGTGCAACCATGATTATGAACCGATATGGACCAATTTTTGTGTGATTTGGATCCAATTTTTGGTATTGGTTGTTAGCGACCATATACTAATCACGCACGTTCGGCTAATTGAATCGGCAATCGGATGAATTTTGCATCCTCCAAGAGGCCTCCGGAGTCAATTCTGGGAGAACCGTTTTATATGGGGGCTATATATAATTTATGGACGCGATATGGACCATTCTGGCACGGTTGTATAAAGATCATAATATAACACCATGTTCGCAAATTACAACCGGAGGGATTGGATGAAATTTGGCTTCTCTTGGAGACTTCGGCAAGCCAAAATCTGGGGATTCTGTTTTATATGGGGGCTTATATACTAATTATCGGACGAATGTGAAGCAAATTGTTTGCACGGTTGTTTAGACGACGCTATAGGCAGACATTACCATGTACCAAATTTTCAAGTCCGGATCGGATGGCAATTTGCTTCTCTTGAGGCTTCCGCAATGCCAAATCTTCTGGAGATGGTTTATATGGGGTCTATATATAATTATGGACCGATTGTGTGACGCAATTTTTTTGCATGGTTGTTAGAGACCATAATGCCCAACAGTTATGTACCAAATTTCAGAGGATCGGAATGAAATTTGCTTCTCTTTGAGGCTTGCCCGCAAGCCAAATCTGGGGATCGTTTCATATGGGGCTATATAATAAATTATGACGGATGTGGACCAATTTTTGCAATGATTGTTAGAGATTACCAATGATACAACACCATGTACAAATTTCAGCCGGATCGATGATATATGCTTCTCTTAGAAGGCTCGCACAAGCCAAAATCTGGGGATTCTGTTTTATATGGGGGCTATATATGAGGTTATGGACCGATGTGGACGCAATTTTTGCATGGTTGTTAGAGACCATATACAAACACCATATACCAACATTTCCAGCCGGAATCGGATGAAATATGCTTCCGTTTA
>PGFW01017664.1:0-5000 GCA_003123925.1 Haematobia irritans | reverse complement strand
AGAAAATTTGCCAAATTTTTATTTTAGCTAGAAAATGTTTTCAAAATTTTTACATTGCCTAGAAAATTTTGTCAAAATTTTATTTTGTTTTAGAAAAATTTGTCAAAATTTTCATTTTCTATAAAATATTTGACAACAGATTTTATTTTTGCTAGAAAATTGTGTTTTCAAAATTTTATTTGTTTAGAAATTAGTTCAAAATTTTATTTTTACAGAAATTTCTAAAAAAAAATATTTGTATCGAAAATTAAAAAAAAAAAAAAAACAAGTATATACGGCCGTAAGTTTCGGCGTAAGCTTATGCTACCCTCCATCATGGCGATTGCGTAGAAACTTTCTTCTTAAACACTGCCATCCAGAACTCGGAATTTACTTAAATTGCCGGGTTACGCTTGCCGATTGGCAATTTATCTTAAAACTACTAACACCATCTTTCTAAATTGTGTGTGGTATATATTAAAATCAAAAAGATCGATCCAATACGTATATAATTCAGTTTGGACAAAGTAGGGACATAAAATTTTGACAAAATTTTCTACAGAAATAAAATTTTAACAAACCAATTTTTGTGTGATTGGACTAATTTTGGTATGATTGCTAGCGACCATATACTAACACCACGTGCCTAATTTTGAACCGGATCGGATGAATTTTGCTCTCAAGAGGCTCCGGAGGTCAAATCTGGAGAATTTTTTATATGGGGGATATAATATAAATTATGGGACCGATATGAACCAATTCTGGCCACGGTTGTTTAAAGTCATATTACTAACACCATGTTCCAATTTACAACCCGGATGCGATGAAATTTGGCTTTCTCTTGGATGTCTTGCCAAGCCAAATCTGGGGATCGGTTTAATGGGGCTATATATAATTATTGAACGATGTGGTACAATTTTTGCCTGGTTGTTAGAGACCAGTATTACCAATTACCAAAGTGCTACAAATTTCAGCCGGATCGAGATGCAATGTGCTCCTCATTTGAGGTCCGGCAATCCAAATCTGGATCGGTTATATATGTGGCTATATATAATTATGAACCGAATGTTGGACCAATTTTTGCATGGTTGGTTAGAGACCATATTCTAACATCATGTATCAAATTTCAGCCGGACGGATGAGAATTTTAGCTTCTCTTTGGAGGCCTCCGCAAGCCCAAATATGGGGATCGGATTTATATGGGGGGCTATATATAATTAAGGATCCGTAAATGGTACCAATTTTGGCCATGGTTGTTTAGAGACCCAATATACCAACATCATGCTACCAAATTTTCCAGCCGGATTTCGGATGAAATTTTTTTTTCTCTTTGAGGCTCCGCAAGCCAAATAGGGGGATCGGTTTATATGGGGCTATGATATAATTATGGACCCGATGTGAACCAATTTTGGCTATTGGTTGTTTGAGGACATATTACCAACACCATATACCAAATTTCAGCCGGATCGGTATGAAATATGCTCCTGTTAGGGGCTCCACAGAGTCCAAATCTTGAGCGGTCCCTTTATAGGCGGGCTATACGTAAAATGTGGACCAGATATGGCCCATTTTCAATAACATCCGACCTACATCGATAACAACTACTTGTGCCAAGTTTTCAAGCTCGATAGCTTGTTTTCGTTCGGACAGTTAGGCGTGATTTCAACAAGCGGACGCGGAACGTACGGACATGGTTTTAGATTTCGACTCAGAATTTCACCACGACCCAGACTTTATATATACTTTTTATGGGTCTTAGAGCAATATTTCCGACGTGTGTACAAACGGAATTGACAAAGTTAATATACCCCCATTCCTATTGATTGGAGGGTATAACAAGTATTATCGCGCCGTTATTTCTTTAGAAAATTTGGTAAAATTTTTATTTTTACAGAAATTTTTAACAAAATTTTATTTCCATCGAAAATTAAAAAAAAATTGTTTCTATTAGAACAATGTTGTCAAAATTTTATTTTCTATTACAAATGCTTTAACCAAATCTTTTATTTCTGGTAGAAAATTTTGTCCAAAATTCTTATTTCTATAGAAAATTTTCTGGTGTCTCGAAAATTTTATTGCTATCCAAAATTAAAAAAAAAAAATTATTTCTATATGAAATGTTCAAAAATTTTATTTCTGTACATAATTTTGTCAATATTTTTTTTTAAAGATAATTTTGTCAAAATTTATTTCTATAGAAATTTTTGCCGAAATTTTATTTCAAGTAAATTTCTTTCAAAAAATATTAGACGCAAATAAAACATTTTCAGCCTCATGATGTCGCCTCTTTTCTTCTCGAAAGTCATGTCCAAACTCATTAATAAAGCGTCAAATATTTCAGGTTTCAAATTGACTATTTTTGAGTGTGTGAGTGTGTGAAGTAAATGCCATTTCAATCTTCATTTCTGTGGACTCAATAGTGTTTGCCTGCCCAAAGGAATCTACGTTAGGAGGGTTGTTTCCAAGTCACTTTTCTTTCATCTTCTCTTTTAAAAACAAACCGACTAAATATAGAGTCGCATGCGAGAAACCATTAATAACAGACATTTTGAGTTAAGGTTACATTACACACATACTCGCCACATAATGTACTGATGTTTAAGGCAGATATTGTGGTCTCAGGAGAGCGCAATTCACTTGCAAACTGGGCGAAAATGAATTGTGGTGTGAGCAGTGTGTGTACCAATCAACCACAACCCAGCTAACTTTAAAGCCTCTATTTGCAATTCAGAATTAACTCATAGTATGAATAGGAATCATAGATTTGTCGATGTTTTTTGTGTCTCCTCTCCCGATTTCATGTTTATTTCAGTACTCAAAATCGGTAAGTTGGATTGTATTACGCACATCATACACACCCTATTATACATATACAGTCGAAAGCCTTCTGTTTTAACGCAAATATCCCATATTAGCCGAAAATCCCAATTTAACGAACGTTCAAAATTTATTAACATAGCATTGAGAGGGGGCTAGCGCGTAGAACTGTAAATAGATGTGTTAATTCGTAAATAAACGAACAATTGAAACAAAAATTTACGTTTCGATTTTAACGATAAAGCGCGCTTATTTGAATCCTTAAGTAAAATGAATTACCATGACTAAAAAGATCCGAGCAATATTTGTACGATTGTGTAGAATGGGCTTAATGTCCTTAGGAAATGCTCCACATAGTACGTGCGTTCCAAGCCATATTCTAGCACTTCAATTAAAATGTTTTTGAAAAACACATTCAATGGCCGACGCGGTAACGTGGTAAAGTGTAGGTCTATGGAGTAGAGTGGACGTAAGCTTCGACTTACGGAAATTGGATATACAACATGAACTGTGTAAAGGACTACATCCCTGGCACTGTGAATAGGACCCAGTCCCAGTTCTGGCCGAACGTTATGAGAAGAGACCGTGTTCACTTCAAAACACGTGTTTTTGTTCTTTTGGGACCGGCTCGATCTGATAAATTTTACACTGGCAGGCTTACGCGATTTGGACTCATTCCAAACTACATGGACCTGGGAGAACTTGAGCTAGGACTAGACAGGTCCTCATTGAAACCAGTCTGAACAAACCCTTTAGACTAGCTGGCTAACCGGGTATTTTTTTTTGATCTATTTGAATTGACTATTAGATTTTAGAAAAAGGAAAAACTTTATTGGGGACTTATTGTTTGGCCCATAGGCTAAATTGTCTATGATCCAAATTAAAATTTTAACAAATATACAAGGAGAGCTATAGAATATCAATAATATTATATGAATAATTTTAAAATAACTGGCCCCGACAAACCCGGATAGCCTGCGTACTAGTCCTGTAATTAGGCTCCGTTTTTTGCAGTGGGTAATATTTACGGTTAGATGAATTATGCCAGTTGGACAGGATGTGAATTTTTTCTCTTAATAATGATGTGGGCTACTCACCACGATTAGCTATATTAGCTTAATAACAAGGTAACCTCGGGATCGCGTCTCTATAGCTCGTACGCGGTGATACTATAAAATACACAGAATTGTCGAACCATCGATTTTTAGGTTCGAGCCAGGGATAAACTACCGCACTTGCAAAAACTTTTTTTGGTGCTCGGTCCGAAACGACAATCTAGCGGTTGAGAGTAGCATTCTATGGCCGACAGTGCAAGCGAGCCAGAGTAATGGTGGTCTAACGTGCCAGTGCTATGTAGGCGACGTTTTAGGTAAAGGATGTTACTATGATACCACCTACCTCATGCCTGGCCCACCTTTGAAAAACCTGGGGACTGGAAACAAATTAGGCTAATTCGTTTCTAAGAAGTTAAAGAGCACACAAATATATGATTATGAGGATGATAGTACTAGCAGCCCCCATACGACAGCGAATCTTGGATCCTCTTTTCGATATCTATAACACTAAACCTTAGATACATCAATGTTTCATCAAGGATTAGTCTAAAGTACGTATTTTTGAAGTGTCACCAAACTGTTTTCTCTGTGCTTTAGACATTTTTTTCAAATGATTATAAATTTTTACTCATCTGCGTAAACCAAAAACTTACGATATTTCAATAAAAGTTAATATTTTAATATTCCCGTCGATTAACGAATTTTTCCTACAGTATTAGATCGAAAGAGGTCACTGAGCAATATTACTCGTTCGGTTAAACCGAGCTTCGACGTGCTATACTCTGTATGCATCGTTACGTATTATATAATATACAAATTTGAGTATGTAGCATATGGATGAGGGCGGGAGGATGGTAAAGAGTGGGGCGCAGTGGTGGTGGAGATGGAGTGATATTTTGCATTTGCTTTATCTCTTTTGCCTGTCCAAGCCATTCTCTTCTGAAACGTCTGTCAATCTCAGATTTTGTTATTTTGTAAAAACAAATGAGGAGTGCGTGTGAGTAAGTGGAAATTAATCCAATATTTGAATTGGGAAACATTTTGCAAAGGGCCTTAATCTATCTACCTTAACAACAATTAGAATAAAAATGATTGACAAAATTTATCATATAGAAATAAAATTTTTGACAAATTTTCTTAATGTTCATT